>CAUOFW020001540.1:0-85815 GCA_963454935.2 Ilex paraguariensis
CAATCTTGGCCTTTACATCTCCACAATGTAATAATATAACGCAGCGAAAATAAGAAAAAAAAAAAAAGAACTAGACTTCAAAAGGATATTCTAAGTATAATCTAGTCTAGAACAAAATAAAAGTGTCGCTCTAAGCGTCCACCTCGGGATCCACACATTCCCTTCAAGCGGAGTCTCCCAATGGGCGGGCTCCTCGGCTCCTAACTCCTCCTCAAGTGTGAAATCTGAAAATGTTATTTGTAGGGGTGAGCACGAAGCTCTGTAGCAAAATCCTCTCAACTCATACAAGGTTTATAAAAATATAAAAAAGGGTCGGTCTCATTTTTCAACATAGCATAGATACATAATTTGAAAGAAACGGGTGCATTTTTCAACGAATCTCAAGTTTAAGTAACAATAGTAATAGAAAGGAGCAATTTCAACCAAGTGCTAATAAACATCCATTGCCAAAATATAAATCATTTCCCACACATGATATCATATTGTCCTCTCTAACGGGAGCATCCTTACAAGGAACCTCTCACCCTCAAGATTTGGTTTCTCAAGCATCCTTACAAGGAACCTCTTGAGAAAATCACATACTGTCCTCTTTTGGTGTGAGCATCCTTACAAGGAACCTCTCACCCTCAAGATTTGGTTTCTCAAGCATCCTTACAAGGAACCTCTTGAGATGGAATGAGCATCCTTACAAGGAACCTCTCATCCATGTTCATTCCAACAACCATACAAGATCACATCATCCCAACAATCGTCACACATAACCAAGGATTCCATAAATCTCCAATTTACAAGCAAATTTCCAAAGATCCACAAATCCATTATGAGGCAATTTCAATAAACAATTAGGAAAATACAAGAGATCACCACAACATTTTATTACTCAACACAAACCACTAAAGTTTTCAAAGCCAAGATTGAGTGACTATAGAGAGAAAAATCCATATTTCTCAAAAGTTAGGGTTGAGAGCAAAAACAAGAGAAAGTAGTTACCCAACCATAACATTGTTTAGAACATGATAATATTTGCATAGACATCAAGAATCAAAGGTTTCCTAACATACATCTAAGATTTAGATCAAAAAAAAAAAACCTATATGTATACATAGCCCTAGTCTCAATGTAAGAGAAAGAGAAGAAATCCCCTACCTTGAATCAAAGTTTCAAACCAAAAACCCAAGCTCTAATGACCTCCTTTCTCCCTTTCCTCCTTTCCTCTATCTTCCCCAAGGGTGCTAAGGGGTTTGGGGGTGAGAGATGTGAGAAAAAATGGAAGAAATTGGCTGGATTCTGTGTTTTAAACACAGCAGTCCGCGACAAATCACTGTTCATGGCTGAATTTTGAGTTTTTTTCCAAAATTACAGTTTTGCCACTAGAAATCTCCAATTTGATCCATACGACTACCCTAAGGTTTTTCGACGTTCCGGATTCATTTTTAATGTTATTTTAACCTAAAAACATTGCTTTTTATGATTTATTTCAAAACTAAAATAAATTCACACTTGGAACATTAAAATTTCTATTTTATTCCTTCGAACTACTATAGGTGATATCCTTACGATTTTAATATATATATGGTTTATTCTTAAGTCATTACATATAGAAGAATCACTAAACAAGTACATTAATATATTAATGTAAACATATGGGGTTTTACACCTTCAAGGTCTAATAAGAAAGCACAACCCTTTACTATCCAAGGAGCACCATAGTGCAGATTTTTGGTCAACTTCATAGAATAAACTGATTTGACTCAGGTATTTCTAGGAGGTGTAACCTATATGGTTGGAAAGATATACGAGTTAGGGTTCTAACAAAAATAACGGTGCACAATTCGGACTTTCCAATAAAGAGTTATGATGAAATTAGCGAAAGGTAGTCTGCCGGACAGATTTTTGGACAGTGTAGACACTACTTCGTAATATGGACATAACTCCTTCCTCCTAGTTCCGATTGAGATGATTCAAGGTGATATGGAATCCTAAGAGAGAGCTCTACAAATTTCATGTTTTAAGTTTTGAGAGATATGGACTGCATCAAGGTCGAAATCGAGCTTGATGTTACAGCCAGTGCACTGTTCATCCCTTTTTCATTCTACCAAATTCAAACACACATCACTACACATATCCCCATTTTTACAACAATTATTTACTATATATCTATATACATATATAAAAGAAAATGCGGGGTGTTACAATCCACCCCCCTTAAAGAAAGTTTCGTCCTCGAAACTTACCTCAAGTAGCGAACAAATGTGGGTACTTCTCTCGCATTTCTAGCTCCGGTTCCCATGTAGCTTCTTCCACTCCATGGTGTTGCCACAAGACTTTCACCAATTTGATGACTTTGTTGCGAAGCACTTTCTCCTTGGCGTCGAGAATCTTCACTGGTTGTTCTTCATAGGTTGCTCCATCTTGAATTTCAATATCTTCTAAGTCTACAACCGGCGTTGCATCCGATTTACACTTCCTCAACATGGACACATGGAATACGTCGTGTACTCCCGATAACTGAGCTGGTAACCGCAACTGATATGCCGCCTTGCCCACCACTTTGATCACTTCAAATGGCCCGGTATACCTTGGCGCTAACTTTCCCTTCTTGCCGAATCTAAATACTCCTTTCTGGGGCGACACTTTGAGAAACACATAGTCCCCCTCTTTGAATTCTAATGGTCTTCGTCTTTGATCCGCGTAGCTTTTCTGTCTACTCTGTGCTGTGCGTAGTCTCTCCCGGATGAGTTGAATTTTCTCTGTAGTCTCTCGAACAATTTCTGGCCCAAACAAACTACTCTCGCCCGCTTCTAACCAACACGTCGGGGATCTACATGGTCTTCCATACAAGGCCTCATAGGGTGCCATTCCAATACTGGTCTGATAGCTGTTGTTGTATGCAAATTCCACCAACGGTAAATGGTCACTCCAACTTCCCTTGAAGTCCAACGCGCAAGCTCGTAACATGTCTTCCACGATTTGTATCACCCTCTCGGATTGGCCATCCGTTTGGGGATGAAAGGCTGTGCTGAAATGTAACTCTGTCCCCATAGCTTGTTGTAGACTTTGCCAAAATCGCGCCACAAACCGAGAATCACGATCCGACACAATGGAGAGCGGAACTCCGTGCAACCTAACAATCTCACAGATATAGAGCTTGCTCAACGTCTCTAATGAGTCTGTGGTCTTCATACCCAAGAAATGAGCGGACTTGGTGAGTCTATCCACAATGACCCACACTGCATTATGCCTGCGCGACGTCCGTGGTAAACCCGACACGAAGTCCATGGTGATGTGATCCCACTTCCACTCTGGAATAGGCAAAGACTGTAGGACTCCTCCTGGCCTTTGATGCTCAATCTTCACCTGCTGGCACACCGCACATTTTGCCACATACTTGGCTACATCTCGCTTCATTCCCCTCCACCAGTATTGACGCTTCATGTCCCTATACATCTTTGTGCTACCGGGGTGGATAGCAAACTTGGAGCGATGACACTCCCCAAGTATCTCCTCCTTTAGGGACGAATCATCGGGAACACATAGCTTCTCCCCATATCTCAACTCTCCATTCTTCCAAGACCATCCTCCCATCGCTTCCCCATTCTCCAATCGGGCTCTAATCAAATCGAGTTCCGAATCCAGGCATTGCAACTCCACAACCCGTTGTCGAAGCGTCGGTTGAGCTACAAGGTTGAATAGATATGATTGATACTCCGGTCCATCCACCCATAGATCGTACTCCTCCAATGCATCAATCATTTTCCACCTATTTACCGCAAGAGAATTGATTTCACCCCGAGACTTCCTGCTAAGAGCGTCGGCAACTACATTGGCCTTCCCTGGATGGTAGTTGAGTGTGAACTCATAATCTTCCAAGTACTCAATCCACCTTCTCTGCCGGAGATTCAAGTCTTTCTGTGTGAAGATATACTTGAGGCTTTTATGGTCCGAAAACACTTGAAATTTCTCCCCGTATAAATAACATCTCCACAACTTAAGAGCAAACACCACTGCAGCCAGCTCCAAGTCGTGTGTGGGATAATTCTGCTCGTGCACCTTGAGTTGCCTCGAGCCATAAGCCACTACCTTCCCTCCTTGCATTAGAACGCATCCCAATCCTCGTAGTGAAGCATCGGTGTAGACATCGTAGCCTTCCCCACTACTCGGAATAATGAGGATAGGTGCAGTCGTCAACTTCTCCTTCAAGGTGCGAAAAGCTAGTTCACACGCTTGAGTCCACAAAAATTTCTCCCCCTTCTTTGTAAGGCGAGTCATCGGCATCGCAATCTTGGAGAACCCTTCCACAAACCTACGATAATAGCCGGCTAACCCCAAGAAACTCCGTACTTCTGTCACGTTCTTCGGTGGTTCCCATTTCATCACGGCCTCAATCTTTGCTGGATCAACCGCTACTCCTTGCTCGGACACAACATGGCCAAGGAACTTCACTTCCTTCATCCAAAACTCACACTTGCTCATCTTTGCATATAACTTATGTTCTCTCAATGTTTGTAGCACAATAGAGAGATGACGAGCATGTTCCTCCTGAGTCTGTGAGTAAATCAATATGTCATCAATAAACACAATGACAAATTGATCGAGGTATGGCCGGAAGACTCTGTGCATCAAATCCATGAAGGCTGCGGGGGCATTAGTCAATCCGAATGGCATCACCGTATACTCGAAATGACCATATCGGGTACGGAAAGCAGTCTTAGGAATATCCTCCTCCTTAATTCGCAGCTGATGATACCCCGTGCGAAGATCAATCTTGGAGTAATACTTTGAACCCTCCAACTGATCAAATAAGTCATCAATTCTCGGCAACGGATACTTATTCTTCACGGTAACCCGATTCAACCTCCGGTAATCCGTGCACAACCGTAGAGTCTCATCCGTTTTCTTCACAAAGAGGACCGGGGCTCCCCAAGGTGAAGTGCTTAGACGGATAAACCCAATCGCCAACAATTGATCCAACTGCTTCCTTAGCTCCTTCAACTCCAAAGGTGCCATCCGGTAGGGAGCAATGGATATGGGTTCGGTTCCCGGATAGAGATCGATCTTGAACTCAATTTCCCTATGTGGCGGTAATCCAGGTAATTCCTCAGGAAAAACATCCGAAAACTCCGATACAATTAACACCACATCCGTATGGAGTTTATCCATGTTATCTCCCATCAAGCTAGCTAAGAAACTCAAATGACTTCCCGCTTTCGCTTTTAAGAATCTACTACCCGTAGTAGGAAATGGATGGAAAGAATCTCGGTTATTCACAAAACTGAAAATTACTCCTCCCGGCAATTGAAATGTAATCCGCTTGCGGAAACAATCCAGTACCGCACGAAAAGTGGATAACAAGTTCATCCCAAAAATCACGTCATACCCCTTCATCTCTAAAGCAATCAAATCCACAATCAATTCGTGCTCCCCAATACGAAGCACACAACCCTTGCAGACTCGGCTAGTACCCAATTGTTCTCCCGTAGGCAAGTCAACAGTCAAAGCATGTTCTAACTTCTCGAAACCCAATCCCAAATTCATAGCATATGCAGTACGTATAAAAGAATGAGTAGCACCGGGATCAAATAAGATTCGGGCCCAGGAATTGTAGAGAAGAATGATACCTTCCACAACGGCATTGGCAATGTCCTCCTCCGGCTGAGTCAAAGCAAATACTCGCCCTTGGTTGGTGCCGCCGGGGGCTTGAGTTTGTATCGGTCGATGCGGTGCAGGCCTCGGTGGTGGTGGTTGGGCTGCTGGTACTTGTCTTGCGGTCTGGATAGGCCCCTGAGGTGGAAAAACTGGGCAATGCATCCGAATATGTCCCACACCTCCGCATGCAAAGCAAGATCGTGGGATAATACCAGCTCTAGTCTGAGTGTCTCCCTCTCCTCGGGCTGTCAAAAGTCGCTGTCCACCTGTCGGGTCTGGGCGACGGTATGGTGTCGGTCTCTGTGCCCCACTAGTGCTAGCACCCGTCCGGATTGGACCTCCTCTCAAGAAGCCCTGTCGTCGCTGGCTATCCTCTATGTCTCTCTCTACCAGTGCAGCTCTGTCCACCAAGTCCCCATACTCCCTAATCTTGAGAGCCACCAACTTCTCCCGGATGACCGGCCTCAGTCCCTGCTCAAATCGCTTAGCCCTGTCGGCCTCCGTAGATATAAATCCTGTAGCATAACGGGAGAGCTCGTCAAACCTCCTTTCGTACTCGGCCACCGTCGTGCTACCCTGTCGTAGAGCAAGAAAGTCAGCCTTCATTCGATCTCTGACTGATTCAGGAAAGTACTTGTCTTGAAATATTTGGTCGAACTCCTCCCAAGTGAGTGCATCAGTGTTCCTCCGTCTCTTGACCGAATCCCACCAATGGTCGGCCTCCCCCTCTAACAAATAGGTCGCCAAGCCAACCCTCAAATCTTCGGCAACTCCCATGCCGTCACATACCTTCTTCACTCTGCGTATCCACTTGTCCGCATCCAAAGGGTTAGAGCTCCCTTGGAAGGTGGGTGGATGTTGTCTCAGAAATTCTCGAAGAACCACCATCCTTCGATCTCCATTTCCAATTCCGGGTACTTGCGCTAGTGGTTGAGCTCCACCATTATGGTTGTTGTTCCCATTCTGGTTTTGTACCAAAGTGGTGAGCTCCTTCAAGCATTGATAGATGCCATTCATGGCATCGGGAGGTGGTGGTGGTGGTGGATTTGCTTGACCTCCACGACCACGCCCACGTCCACGTCCTCGTCCTCGTCCTCCATCCATCCTGCACATCAATTCACAATTTAATTTCATTGAGGTACAAGACATCCTAATTATTGCTTTAATTTAAAGCCTAAGATTTATATAAAACATAGATCAACAATTTCGTTCAACCTAATCCTGCCTTTCTAGTGGTAATCCATAACCTACAGCTCCCATGTAAGACCTAAAGCCTAAGCTTTGATACCAAATTTGTAACGCCCCAAAAACCCCCTTGGGTGACATTACATTCTAAAAACCATTCACCCCATGAGAGCATTACGTAAATTCATCACGACGAAAGTTCATTCATCAACCATTCATATTTTAACAAAATTTGGGCAGAGTCTCCTTTGTACGGGGAGCTTTACCCAAAACACAACCTGTACAATTATATTACAATTGACCACACCGGGTCCACATATGCATAACTATTGACCACACCGGGTCTATTTATCCATCATAAAATAAACTTTCATTCATCATATGTCATATCCACACTATCATCCCAAAAGAATAGGTCCAATCTTGGCCTTTACATCTCCACAATGTAATAATATAACGCAGCGAAAATAACAAAAAAAAAAAGAACTAGACTTCAAAAGGATATTCTAAGTATAATCTAGTCTAGAACAAAATAAAAGTGTCGCTCTAAGCGTCCACCTCGGGATCCACATTCCCTTCAAGCGGAGTCTCCCAATGGGCGGGCTCCTCGGCTCCTAACTCCTCCTCAAGTGTGAAATCTGAAAATGTTATTTGTAGGGGGTGAGCACGAAGCTCTGTAGCAAAATCCTCTCAACTCATACAAGGTTTATAAAAATATATAAAAGGGTCGGTCTCATTTTTCAACATAGCATAGATACATAATTTGAAATGAAACGGGTGCATTTTTCAACGAATCTCAAGTTTAAGTAACAATAGTAATAGAAAGGAGCAATTTCAACCAAGTGCTAATAAACATCCATTGCCAAAATATAAATCATTTCCCACACATGATATCATATTGTCCTCTCTAACGGGAGCATCCTTACAAGGAACCTCTCACCCTCAAGATTTGGTTTCTCAAGCATCCTTACAAGGAACCTCTTGAGAAAATCACATACTGTCCTCTTTTGGTGTGAGCATCCTTACAAGGAACCTCTCACCCTCAAGATTTGGTTTCTCAAGCATCCTTACAAGAACCTCTTGAGATGGAATGAGCATCCTTACAAGGAACCTCTCATCCATGTTCATTCCAACAACCATACAAGATCACATCATCCCAACAATCGTCACACATAACCAAGGATTCCATAAATCTCCAATTTACAAGCAAATTTCCAAAGATCCACAAATCCATTATGAGGCAATTTCAATAAACAATTAGGAAAATACAATAGATCACCACAACATCATTTATTACTCAACACAAACCACTAAAGTTTTCAAAGCCAAGATTGAGTGACTATAGAGAGAAAAATCCATATTTCTCAAAAGTTAGGGTTGAGAGCAAAAACAAGAGAAAGTAGTTACCCAACCATAACATTGTTTAGAACATGATAATATTTGCATAGACATCAAGAATCAAAGGTTTCCTAACATACATCTAAGATTTAGACAAAAAAAAAAAAACCTATATGTATACATAGCCCTAGTCTCAATGTAAGAGAAAGAGAAGAAATTCCCTACCTTGAATCAAAGTTTCAAACCAAAAACCCAAGCTCTAATGACCTCCTTTCTCCCTTTCCTCCTTTCCTCTATCTTCCCCAAGGGTGATAAGGGGTTTGGGGGTGAGAGATGTGAGAAAAAATGGAAGAAATTGGCTGAATTCTGTGTTTTAAACACAGCAGTCCGCGACAATCACTGTTCATGACTGAATTTTGAGTTTTTTTTTCAAAATTACAGTTTTGCCACTAAAAATCTTCAATTTGATCCATACGACTACCCTAAGGTTTTTCGAAGTTCCGGATTCATTTTTAATGTTATTTTAACCTAAAAACATTGCTTTTTATGATTTATTTCAAAACTAAAATAAATTCACACTTGGAACATTAAAATTTATATTTTATTCCTTCGAACTACTATAGGTGATATCCTTACGATTTTAATATATATATGGTTTATTCTTAAGTCATTACATATAGAAGAATCACTAAACAAGTACATTAATATATTAATGTAAACATATGGGGTTTTACATCTTCAAGGTCTAATAAGAAAGCACAACCCTTTACTATCCAAGGAGCACCATAGTGCAGATTTTTGGTCAACTTCATAGAATAAAATGATTTGACTCAGGTATTTCTAGGAGGTGTAACCTATATGGTTGGAAAGATATACGAGTTAGGGTTCTAACAAAAATAACGGTGCACAATTTGGACTTTCCAATAAATAGTTATGATGAAATTAGCGAAAGGTAGTCTGCCGGACAGATTTTTGGACAGTGTAGACACTACTTCGTAATATGGACATAACTCCTTCCTCCTAGTTCCGATTGAGATGATTCAAGGTGATATGGAATCCTAAGAGAGAGCTCTACAAATTTCATGTTTTAAGTTTTGAGAGATATGGACTGCAACAAGGTCGAAATCGAGCTTGATGTCACAGCTAGTGCACTGTTCATCCCTTTTTCATTCTACCAAATTCAAACACACATCACTACACATATCCTCATTTTTACAACAATTATTTACTATATATCTATATACATATATAAAAGAAAATGCGGGGTGTTACATTTATATTTATACATATATACATACTTGTATACATATAAATCCATATATATATATATACAAATACGTATATATGTATTTATATATATAGAATTATATATATACAAATATATATATATATATATATACACAGATGAATCAAGGTGTATTAAATATTAAAGTTCTCCCATTAAACTAGGAGATATTTAATGCACCACTTTCCGAAGAACATATACATGGATCAATGGAGGACAAAAATGTCACAAAAAATTTGACAAATTCAAATTGTGTACTTAGATACAAATAAGTATCAAAATTAAGGACTTAATAACCTTACATTTTTGAGTATATACTTTTTGCCAAATAAGTCTAATTTGGTGTACCTCCTTACAATTTGCCCTTGTTTTTTTTAACACCTTTGACAGCTTTATTAAAGGAAGGGTAAATTAAACGGACATCACTTTATATTTTGAGTTGTTACATAAACACCCCTTAACATTTTACAAATGACACTTAGACCCCAAAGACATTAGAAATGACACGTTGCTAATAGAAGTGCAAAATGACAATCTTGCCCTGCTTTTGTTACCACAATAACAATAATAATAATAATAATAATAATAATTCAGTTCAAAATCAAAAATGACTTTAATAACCTTGGAAAATATCTTTGTACTGAACTAAACCCTAAACATCATTCGTCACATCCGACAGAAGAGAGAAGGCATGAGAGAGAACCCAACTTGTCTTTGACAGAAGAGAGAACTGATTCAACCGTGTGCGATTTATGATGGATTCAACCCCAAATCGTGCATACTCCACTCCGAATTCAGACAAATCCAAACCCTAAACCACTATCACCATGCTTGAATCAGACAAACCCTAACCCTAATCCCCCAGCATTTTTATCTATTTCAAAAACCCTAAACCTAAGCCACTCTAAGGATGTTTGAATCTAGATCAAACAAACCTTTAACCTAACCTAGAAAGGGCGATGTCTGGATTTGGCTTTTCATCTTCATTACAAAGCATCTCATTTAAAACATCTTGGATTTGGATTTGGATTTGGATCTGGTTCTTCAATCCATCACAAGTTTGGCACATATTTAGATTTGAACTTTTTCATTTTGCATTATGTTGTCATTTTTTGGCCATTTAAAGGATTTGATTTATTTACCCAGTAAGAAACATTTCTGGCATTTGTTGTGTAGAAATGGACAAGTAGGAGCACGACATTGTTGCTTATTTTAAGAACTCTATTTCCTCTTTTAGACAGCATTATCAGGGTTAAATATCTAGCTGATTCCAAGGAGTTTTAATTTCTGCTGCTGCTTCATAAGGATGACTCCTACATCAGCTACGAATCCAACACAGCCTCCTATTTCAGCTAGGCTCTTTCTTTTAGCTGGAAGCTTATCGTTTAGCTGTATTCATTCAGTTGCATTTCTTTTCAGCAGGATGCTGTAGCTGGATTCTCGATATTCTGGACTCTTGCTTATGTTTTGAGCTGGACTTTCTACTTCAGTTGCAAGGAGTCTAATCCAATGAGGGAGTCTTAAACTATGGATAAAAATCAGCAACTATGAAATACTCTGGACTTCAACGATGCTGATTTCCTCTTTCAGCTGGCTCTTGGAGGATTACAAGGACTCTATCTATTGCAATTCAAGTTCAGATTTTTATGGGATTTTTTATGTAAGCTGGACTCTTTGAATTTCAAAGGCTGCGTGGTTAGGGTTTTTTCTTTTTCTTTTATTTTACTAACCATGTATTTTTGCCTTTTATTTTATTTGTGTCATGTAATTAGATTGCATCGAGGGATAAAAAAAAAAATCCCCCCTAGATAGGTGTAATTTAATTTTGAATAAATAAAATTTTTTCGTAAAGTCGAGACTCACCAATAAATAAATAAACATGACTAGACTTGCAACTCCAGTTTTAACCCTCTTAACAGTCTCTAAACTCAAAAACTAATGGTGGAATGGGTTCCTTGGGTCCTATTTAGTCTAGCCATATCCCTTTAACATCAAAACACTAGATTTGAACTAGTTTGATTTTTCCCAAAACCTTGAAACCCTACCTCGGTTCCAAACTTCAATCCATCACCACCGACCATGGCAGCCCCCCAAACCACCTCCAAGCTTCACCTTTAATCCCCAGAAACCAACCCCAAGCCTTAGATTAAGCTATAACCAAACCAAACTCCAAGCCTGTTTCAATACCCATGTAAACCCAAAAATTGAAACAGGCTTGGAGTTTGGTTTGGTTTGGTTTAATCATAAAAAATGGAATCCTAACACCCTAATTAGGCTAGAAGTTTACCCTTTTACGCTCGAATTCCTTCTAACAAAGATTTGATCTTCACACTTTCTCTCTCTAACTTCTCTCATCACTTTCTATCTATACAAACAATTCTACCTGATCCCAAAACTCAGCAAAGGCCATCCAGCAAGCCCTCAAGTCTGCTGGAGTGTTGAAGAATGTTGGGAAGCTTCCTCCTGCCACCATGCACCTCTTGGAACGAAATGCAATGCAATGACATTTTCGTAAATATCTCAACTCTATTTTTTTAATTTTTAATTTATTTTTTTATAATTACATGCATATTAAAACATGCCCTATAAAAATATTTTCCTAATTTTTTTTATTTAGGCACTATGCATGCATGCTCAGATTTCACCCATTGTAACTCAATAACCCTTTGTTGGAAGATAGGTTGAGCTACGAGATTTAATAAACATAGTCGATCCTCATTTTTCCCTACCCAATGGTCAAAGTCTTCCAATGTCTCAATCATCTTCCACTTACTCACTATCATGTCATTTATCAAACCCCAAGACTTTCTACTAAGTGCATTTGCTACCACATTAGTCTTCCCCATATAATAGTGCATGGTAAAGTCATAGCCCTTCAAGTATTCAATCCAACGCCTTGGATGAAGATTCAAGTCCTTTTGAGTGAAAATATACTTGAGGCTCTTATTATTGAAATACACCTAAAATTTATCTCAATAAAGATAACATCGGCACAACGTTAGAGTGAACACCACAATTGTCATTCTGGGAGGGGGGGTAGGGAAAACGAAGTGGATCTTCCCTCACGATTAAACACGTGGAGCGCACGACACTTCTTAGAGGGAGAAACGTGTGAATAGATTTTTTGATTATAGTTTAAATAATCACCAATTAAAAATCTAATTCTGCAAATTTACTTCTTCTCACAAAAGTTGGCAATTAAATGTGAGAACCCCTTTTCAACTAACATGACCCCTTTTACCCATGAGAATTGATGTTGTTAATTTTTCAATTAAACACTCAATATCACTAGGGGTATCCAAATCCTAAAACCCAAACCCAATACGCAAGTATGGATGATTTATATGTCAAGCATTCAATACGTTAAACACATAATACGTGTGTGTGCTCAATTTGCAAGTGTATATTAAAATAACAAAGATGAACACATGCATTTTGTTGATGTAGAAACCCTCCTCAAAAAAAACCATAGGAAACATCTACCAGTTCACCAATATATAATCCACTCTCCAAATGTCAATCTATTAGTACTAGAATCTTATACCTCAATCAATACCATGGTTATATGCTCATTTCCTTCATAGATCTCTCTGCTAAAGGGCCTGCTTCGACATCTTGGATAGCTTTACTTGGATTCAACTCCATAAAAGATACTGTAGGCCTCAAGCGATCTCGAGTGCACCAACTATCCTTGGAATGTACACACCAATGGGTTTGGTTCAAACCATTCAAGATCTTCAACAACAAGTTGTGAGGTTGGTTAGAATCTCTAGAATGTACTTTTAGGATTTAGGGGCTAGAGTTGTGGTGCCAGATTTCTAGAGTGTATGATATATTCCTCTTTCAAAAGGTATTTGAGGGCTTACCCAAGCAGTAGGAAATAGACTCCCTATTTATATGTTCGAAATAAAGGTAATCTTGGTCAGTAAGAAAACTCAAATTCATGAATGACCGATCGATCAATGGGCGGGCAGTCATAGGGTGGTCGTCATGTGAATGAAAATCATGTTTTAAACCAACCTAGGAGAACAGACAACTCGAGCGAGAATAGGGACCGCTCAAGCAACCCTAAAGAGCGAGCTCTAATCTCCTCCACTTGACCTTTTCCCTTTTTCTTCTTTAAGTAATAAAAAGACTGATCTAGTGAGGGCTAGCGATTATAGGATGGTACCTACTAGGTTTTTAAGCATAAAATCAAGAAAAAGACTTGTTCTCTTAAGCACTAAAGGGTGTTGTTCAAGAGGGGTTCACTAATGGCCCAAACTATGTTTTCAAAAACACAAAATAATTTTAGAAAATATTTTTATTTAAAAATACCTAGGAGCCATACCCGAATTAAGCCTGATTCTATTTAACTCTAATCCTTCTCAGTCTATTAAATCAAAGGATCATCTTTGGTCTCTAGGCCATTACCTTTGTCCTAAGCTTGAAGGTGCATTCAGAGTGTGAATGATGTAACTTTCATGTTTGATCTCCTCCCTTCAGTGACGCTTTTGGATTATTGTAGCATCATGACAATGTAATACGTTGAGATTTAGAATAGATTCTACAAAATTAGCCAATTACAAACATATGCCTAACAACAATTGCAAGCTCTAAGTTATGTGTGAGATAATTCTACTTGTGAATCTTTAACTATCTTGAAGCATAAGAGACTACCTTCCCCTTCTACATTAATACACATCTCAATCCTCGTAAAAAAGGATAGGTGTATACATCATACACCTCCCCACTAATTGGAATAATGAGTACAATGCAGTGGTTAATTTTTCTTTCAAAATGGTGAAATCTTTCTCATGATCCTAATTCCACAAAAATTTATCTCCGTTCTTCATAAGGTGGGTCATGGGAATGGCTATACGCAAAAATCCTTCCACAAAACTTTGACAATAGCCACATAATCCTAAGAAATTAAAAATCTCTGTCACATTCTAGGGTCGTTCCCATTTTATAATTGCCTCAATTTTGGTAGGGTCAGCAGCCCTTCCTTGCTCTGATACAACATGCCCCATAAACTTCACCTATTTCATTCTAAACTCACACTTGCTCTTCTTGGCATATGGTTTATGCTCACTCAGTGTTTGTAACACTATCTAGATATGTTGTGCATGCTTCTCATGTTTCTTGGAATAGATCACCAAGACAAATTGATCTAGCTAAGGTCTAAATACTCAAAGCATCAAGTCCATGAAAGCTACAAGAGCATTTGTGGGGCTAAAAGGAATCACTACATACTCAAAGTGACCATATTGTGTATGAAAATCCGTCTTAGGGATATCATCCTCCTTGATTCTCAATTGAAGGAACCCGATCAATTTTGGAATAATACTTTCAACCCCTCACCTAATAAAACAGGCCATCGATACAAGGTAATGGGTACTTACTCTTCACCATCACCCGATTTAGCTTCACACCCCAAGGTGAAATACGCAAATGGATGAATCTGATGGAAAATAACTAATCTAATTGATTCTTTAGCTCCTTCAACTCCAACTGTGCCTTACATTATAGGGAAGTGGGTGTGGGCTCAGTGCCTAGGTATAAGTCGATAGCAAACTCGACGTCTCCTCATGTGGGGTAGCCTGGGTAATTCATCATGGAACACATTTGAAAAATTCAACGCCACCACCATAAAATCAGCCTAGGGTTTATCCTATTTGCACCCCAATAAGCTAGATGGGAAACTCAAGGTACTTACTTGATATTAATCATAAACCTAAGTATAAGTAGCCAAGTTGTAATATTACTTGGTTAAGTCTGAGGTCGAATCCACTAGGAGTTATCTATTGGAACTTTAAAACAAAAAAGGTGAAATTGCCATGCGAGTAGTGCATATTACAAAAGCTTGTGGTGTGAGCTTAGAACTATAATAAGCACTTAAACTGAAATTTGACTAAAACAATCGAAAAAGGGCATTCTTTAGCTCAGGGATCCAATAATGCATTCTATTGTTTGACTATGAAAATGTCACCTTATAGCATTTAACTCTTGTGTTAAAAGAAAGTTGACCAATAGGTTTGATGTGTAAGTTGAATCATATCACAACAACTATTAAGTTAGCTGGAAGGTCGATGCAGCGTACA
The DNA here is from genome assembly GCA_963454935.2 of Ilex paraguariensis. Taxonomy (NCBI): domain Eukaryota; kingdom Viridiplantae; phylum Streptophyta; class Magnoliopsida; order Aquifoliales; family Aquifoliaceae; genus Ilex; species Ilex paraguariensis. The sequence goes on from CAUOFW020001540.1 coordinate 15,538, forward strand.
TCAGCCAAATAACCCTATTAAATCCGGAGATGAACCATTCAAAAGGTTTACTATAGCTATTTGATCGGCAGGTCTATAATTCAATAAAGACAAAGTTTTAGTTTATGCATTGAATTAAAAACATTGGTTATGACAAGATTTAACCTGTCTATAACCAGTCTCTCGACTATTACATAAATCCTAACTACATGCATCATTGAATCATGCATGAATTACGTAATAATGTATAGATGAAATTATATATTGAAATAAGTTTAGATCGGTACTTGTAACCATGAGCATATAGTAATACAATACCAAACTATAATTACTAGTCCGACAACCTATTTTGGGCAATGGTATGGTATTGTCCTCTAAAATCCACCACTATAATTACTAGTCCTAATTGGGCCTCCTCGCCATTGTTGTTGCCACTGGATTTACTCAGAATCTCTCTAGACTAGAATGGTTCTCTCAACCAACTTCCTATACTCTGAAATCTTGAGAGTTATAAGACACTCCTGAATAGCAGGCCACACCTCTTAGCCCTCTTTAACTTGGTAGAAACAAACTTTGTGGGATAATGGGATAGCTTCGCTACTTTAACCTCATATTGAGATATTATCATGTTAGGTTGATGCAACTTTAAGAAATCAACACTCATCTTATCCTTGACGGACTCTAGGAAGCATAGTTATCAGAACTGGGCCAACCCGACGTGTCAACCTGCGAAATCGGTAAACCCATGCCTTAGTTGGGCCAATTCTTAAGTTGGATCATTTTGCAATTCACCCATCCTTAAATCGGCTAAACTAGACAATTTTTACTAAACTTGGCTAAGCTAGATGAATTTTGAATAACCGGTTCATTCCCATAATAAATATTAGAACTTCTTTTTAAGTACAAGAATGTTCCATTTTAAGGCCTTCACAGTAGACTTAGTTTACAAAAGGCTACCACACCTTTTTTTAAGGCTACATGTCGCTTTGTTTTCTTTGAGAAGTGGATGTGGGATTGTGAAAAAGGGTCTTTTCTGTCCTTTTTTTGGGGTCTTCTTATGTCCTTCTTCTTTGGGTTTTTTCTTCCTATTTTTTCATACTTTAGAGTTTACTTTTTAGGGTCTGATGTTCAATACTTATTAATGTGATTTTTTATACTCTTTCAAAATTTTTAAAATCTATAATAAACTATAATTTTTTTTTACTGTTATTTGATCTACTATTATATTAAAAATGTTATCTCTATAATAGTTATAATTTCTTAGTATATGCATTTAGTTTTTTTTTATAACTGGTCCAAATAGCTGACCCTGGTTGAAATAGTGACCCATTGACTCAGTCTTTCTACTAGGTTGATTTTCGGTCTAGTTTTGATAACTATGCTGGAAAATATTTATCATTAAATACATGGTCAAAGACCTTCCAAGTCATCTCATGGACATCCCTCATCCTTTTCATGATGCCCGACAAATGGTCAGCCTCACCCTCGAGTAGGTAGGTTGCAAGGCCTATCTGTAGATCCTATGTAATCCCTATGCTATCCAACATACATGTTTAACCCCTGAATCCACTTTTCAACCTCCATGGAGTTTGATCTCCCTCGGAAGGTAGGTGTAAGTTTCCTTAAAAACTCACTTAGAACCATTATCCACCAACTCTCGTTACTATTTGTTGGCCCCTGAGCTAAAGGTTGGACGACCCTATTATGGGTGTTCTATTTATGGTTTGTTGTTGTATCAAAGTGGTTAGCTCCCATAAGCATTGATAGATTCCACTCATGGATTCTTGAGGTGGTGGTGGTGATTGGTCCCCTATGGGTCAGGTCGTTTGTCTACGGGGTCGCCTTCTATCCATTCTACACAACTAGGCATTGCTTAGTGCTCTTTTACTCATAAACACAACCACTCACACTTATCCTACAAGTAATACAGTTCCTAGAAGATTCAAGTCTAAAGTCCCTTCCATCTTATACCTATCACTCCCATTGACCGGCCTACAACCTATAGCTCCCATGTAAGACCTAATTCTTAGACTCTAATACCATTTTGTCACATTCCAAATCTCAAAACCATGTTATTTTAACAAAAATATTTTAATTTAACAATTAAACGTGATAGTATTCTAAATACAACCATCCATTAGCTCAAGAAACAAAAAAAAAAGTCATTTAACCCAAAAAAACCCCTCCAAAATAATAACATATCAACAAAAAGGTACATCCCCAAAATCTATAAATAACTCGTATCTAGCTAAATCCATCATAAAAATTCCATTAATTTGTTTCCAAAATTCAAAAATGATAAGATCATATTTGTAATTGGATAATTTAGTGAAGATTTTTGTAAATCTCTACCTATTCCATGATCATGATGCTACAACGTTCAAGTTCCAAAAATGAAAAGTGAAGGGAGGATTTCAAGCTACAATAACATGTCAAAAACTCTCTGAATGCACCTTCATGCTTAGGATAAAGTTAATGGCCTTAGGGACCATAACACCCTTTGTTTAATTTTTGAATTTGGATGATTAGGGTAAAATAGAATCAATGGTTGATCCATTATTAACTCCTAGGTGTTCTACAAAGAAATTTTTTTATAAACCTTTATTGTATTTTCAAAACATATGATTTAGTCATTAATCAAACTCCACTTGAGCAACACCCTTTAGTTCTAAATGGGATAAGTTTTTGCTTGGTTTCTAGTTTAAAAATAAGTAGGGACCACCTTATGCTAGCTTGTCTTTAGCTAAAATGGCCTTTGAACACTTACAGATAAAATCAAGGAAGGCTAAACAGAGTGGGCAGTGGAGTGCTTTACTTTTTCCGTTGTAATATCCTAACCTCTAAACATCAAATCCTCAGTGTATGTATGGTGTGTGTAAAGGGGAGTGTTACTTTCCCTTGGAATGATGTCAAAAGAAAGGGCAACGGAACGGTGGATGAATGAAATGTCAAATGTGTGTGTGTGTGAACAAAAATGCTCCCCAAGTGCAGAGAGACTTTAGCTTGTCATGTTTTACTTGGAATCGTATTCCAAGGTCGTCTCCTCAGGGAAGGAAGTGAATCATTTTGAAGGTGATTCTGGTGAAAAACAAAGTGTAAAATATTTTGTTGTTGAAGTTTGGTTTGTGATTTTATCTTAATGAAATTGGAATGGGAAAATGTTGGCTAATCCAAAGGGTTCACTCCCATGGGAATACCAAGTCAACTTGAATCCTTCCTCCAATAGAGGATAGATGTATGATTGATTCGTGGAAAGCTAAGGACGAGATGAAAGTGAGGATTCAAGCATAACCTGTGACAAGTCTACGGGATATCAAAGACTCACAATCCCGTCCACGCTCTACCCAGTCAAATCGAACCATCATATTCTGAGAGGAGAAAGGAAAATGAGTTGAAATGGTATACCCAAAAGGAGGTCTTCCTTGGACTAGCCAACTTAAGGGCTTAGCTACTCAAGCTTAAGGTAAAGACAACAATGTATTGAGAAGACATTATGAAGAAATAAAGACTAGAGCTAAGCATAAACTAAATGCACAAATATAACTTCCGGATAATCACCTCTTACTAAAGATTGGATGAGAAACTACCCACTCTTCATGGCTTTGGTAAAACTAAAAAAGTGAGTGATGTTCATGCCTCCAAGTAGAGGAGTTGCAAGATTAAACATATTACACACGGAGTCAATATTTGACAAAGAATGAGTGAATCACGTTCCACCCTTCACAGCTTTGTTAAAGCTCTAGAAAAGTGGAAGAGTTTCACTCCTTTAAGGGAAGAAGAAAGCTCACAACAATGGAAATAAAAGAAAACAATAATAAGAAAGCAATAATAACTTTTGGAGGGTTATCCACTACCAAAAGGTGCTCTTTTCAAGAAAGCAATGATACAACAAAACCATAATGACTTTTGGAGGGTTCTCCACTACCAAAAGATACTCTTTGTAAGAAAGATGATGCAAGAAAATAATAATAAATTTTGGAGGGTTTTTCACTACCAAAAGATGCTCTCTATAAGAAAGGTGATACAAGAGAAAAAGTTGATCTTTACAAGACCTAAGGGGTGGTATTTATAGGCAAAAAGGGAGGCTTGAATTACACTTTGATCCCCCTTTGTTTTAAGCTTTGAAATTTGAACCCCTATAGTTTGTAGTTTTGATAATTGGCACCCAGTAGTTTGTAGCATTGGTAATTGGCTCCTTAATAGTTTGTAGCTTCTTCTCACTCAAGTAGCCCATGGTCTTCTGTGAAATGCACTTCCATAGTCCATGCACAACTTGACTCTTTGCACTCAGCATCCTGGTCCTCAATCAACTCAAAGGGGATATTCGAATGTTAGTTGGCATTCGAACGTGGTCCTCAAGTACCATAGTGTTTTCCTTCTTGGCTTGGTCGAAGCTTTTCCAATTTTGCTCCAGAATATGCAGGTGTTGTACAAAAGTGTGGTATTTATTGTTTTTGGTCTCTTGTACAATTTATATCCTAAAATGCCAGCATTTAAACTCCATAAAAGTACAATTAGTCTTGAAAAGGCATAGTGATTTGCTGATTTTAACGACTAATCACACCCCCCAACCTGAATATTGCTAGTCTCTAGTAATGCAACAACTATTGAATGTAAATCTATTTCTAATGCCTTTTTCGTCGGTCATGCGGTTGCATTTAGCTTATGCAACAAGCCGTTGAACCACTACGTTTACCCTAGTGGACGAGTGTTGTCTCGTGAGGGTTTTTAGTGAAGCTACGCACAAACTTCAGTCGAACATATGTGTACGTGGGATTGCTGGTTAAAGTAAGTTAGCATCATGGTCATTGGGACACCCAACCTTTAATCTTGACTTATCTCCCCATATTTCTTTTTTGTAGGTATTTATTCTATACAAAAATTAGCATCTGTCACATTTGCTTTTGGAATTCCTTGTGTAGTGGGAATGATAATTCTAGTAGCCAGAATGGTTATATAATAAACATTCCACTTTACCACCTTCCATGAATAGCTTTGATTTTACAAACCTCTCTTAGAAATGCCCTCAGCAAAAATTCTCTCTGATTATAGTGACTTGTTTCTCAAAGGGCATGTGAATAGAGGATGGTCAATCGAGAAATCACATGCACAGTTAGAAAGGGAGTGAAAGTCTTAGGAAAGTAGACTAATCATGTTCTTGGCGTAATCTCATGGAACAATATCAATGCAATTAAAGAAAATACTATTTAACATACTCTAGTTTTCAGTTGACAATACACACATGCATCAGACTTGAGATCAATTAGGGATTTGTATAGGTTGTAATGTGGCCAGAGGTCAGTGGCTAACGAAATGACGTCAATGGTATTCAAAAGCTATCCCCTTTTAATGTAGCACACCTCTTTCTTGCTTTTTGATCTTTTACCTAGAAAGATTATTTCTTTCTTTCATTTTTCTCAAATTTTTTTATTTCTTGGCAATTCCTTGTTTTTATGTTTCTTTTCTTTCTCGATTGTTTCCATCGACTTAGATAGCAAGGTATGTCAAGTATATTCTCCTGTGGTTCGGTTATCATATGAGTTTCTTGAAAAAGAATTCATTCATTAAAGGCGCAAACATGGCTAACTAGGGATATAATTTCGAAGAAGCGATGACTAAGGCTCAAAATTAAATCAAAGATGGCCTAAAATTTTCTCAAGTATGTGTCGCATGCAAAGGTTCCCTATGAGATATGTCAATAGATCACTTTAGTTACATTAATCAAAGCAAGTTTAATGAGATTATTCAAAAATTGAAAGTAAAAGAGCTTACCTGAGTAAATGTTGATTGTCTCTCAGAAAGCATCGCAAGGCTCAAAAATTACCATGGTATTCTTCGTTATCTCCATCGGTTATGTCAGGTTTTAGAAGAATGTTGGTTATATATCAATTCTATTTTCAATTCTGGTCATTCTGTCATTAAGAATAACAAATACCAATGTACATTTGACATTTAAGCATAGAGAAAATACCATTTTTTTCAAAAAAAAATGAGGGTTTTTTTTTTTTTTTAGCATTTGAACTCAAATAAAAACTAAAGTTATTTACATACATATTTATCTTTGAAAATTTGCAAGAAGACTAAATGCACACATTGAATTTGGAAAACTATGGCGTCTCAGGACGAGTCCCTACCCATGCTTTAGGTTGGTATTTTGGGACGTTCCTTACTCCGCCCATATTTTCATTTCATTCAAAAGGATTTGTACAAAAAGATTTTTACGCAAAAACGTTCAGACTATTAAGCTTCATCCCAAAAAACACATTTTTTCCACAACTTTGTCAAGAAAAATAAAAAAAATTCTAATCCGAGTCATCGCTTGTGTCTATGTCATTATTAGTGTCCCTTCCAACTTCTTGTCGCACAAAATGTGTAATTACCGAACTGGTATAAGATGACGTCTTAGGAAAATCCTTACTCTGCCCATACATTATCTAGTTTAATCAATCAGTTGCACGACCCAAAATTGCTTGAGAACACTGATTGTATTTTTTCATGTGAAAGATCCTGCCACAACGAAAACAAGCACCCAGTCGTCTGGCACGACGACGTTTAGCAAAACTACTTCTGCCACGGAGGGGTTTCGCTTGTTCTTCTCGGATTTCATTCTTTCTTACCAATTTTGCTTTTCTCATGATCACAACATGCACATCATATGGAAACGCGTGCAAGACTCCTAGACTAAACCAAAAATTGTTAACATCTATGCTTTCTATGCTTTAAGATTCAATATCTGGTTCTTTAATGTCTACTAGTCACAAACACGATTAAAGCTGACTCACAGACATAATCATTAATTTATACAAAATAGAAGGCAAGGTACACAATATGATCAGAAACAACAACAACAAAAAAATTTACGGGCATAAAATATGAACTGTAGCTCCCACTCCCCAACCTAAACTGAACATAGTCCCCAATGTTTCGAATTTATCGATATGTTGAAATTGGAGATGAGGTTGAAAGGTAGAGATCTTGTTCCTCTACCGAAACCTACAAGGAAAATACACAAATTAATCAACTCGAGGGAGATCTGGGTTAGGTTGGAACCCTTTCACCCTAAGTGTGAGCAGAAGAAGAGCGCCCATGTACAAATACAAACATATAAGACAAATTATTAAACAAAGGACTAGGTTGTCGGCATATATGATCATAGATTTGTAGGGGCTAGGTTGTTTTTACAGAGAACAGAGAGAATGACGAAGAAGAAGAAGAAGAAAAGAGGGATAAAAGAAGAAGAAGGGGGGACCAACACCGGTGGATGGGGGAAAAAGGAAAAAATGTTGGAGGCCTTATAAAGGCATCCCAGTTTTTTTTTTGTTTGACTGTCAACAGGTGCGAATATCAGGGTGGAATATTTCTATTTTTTTTTGGTACCGATCCGTTTGATTGTCGGCAGGCATGAATATCCGCACGGAATATTCTCACAAACATTGGTATAAGATGCAAATAGTGCAACCTCACCCCCCAACCTGATTCATGCATTGTCCTCAATAAAACGAAAAGGTATGATATTCAATGATGAACAGTAAAAATATTAGTAGGGTTAGAGAACACCTCGCACTTGAGCTTTGACAAAAATACCAATATCTGCGACTAAGAAGAACAAAACTTATATGATAAAAGAAAATAATTAACATGGAATAAAAATAAAGTAAGTACATAAAAACCTAAACATTGAAAGGCAGAAAAAACTAGTTATTTCTCCACAACTTCTGGGTATACCAGATCCATTAAATTGTCCTCCACCACTTGTTCTTCAAAGTCCCAAAAAAATGGCTTAAGTGATTGGCCATTGACCTTGAATGTCTGGCCATTTTTGGGGTTTTGGACATCTACAGCTTTGTTGGGATAGGCCACCTTGACAAGATAGGGTCCATCCCAACGGGATCAGAGTTTGCCTTGGAAAATGGAGAGGCGAGAATTGTATAAGAGCACTTTTTGCCCGGGCTCAAATGATTTCCTCACGATGGAGTTATCATGAAAGACTTTTGCCTGTTCTTTTGAGATTTTGGTGCTTTCATACTCATCTCGTCGAATCTCTTCCAACTCATTAAACTCTAACTTCCTATGATCACCGGCCATTCTCAAATTGAAATTGAAAGTCTTAATGACCCAATAGGCCTTGTGTTCCATTTCGATTGGCAGGTGGCAAGCCTTTCCATAGACAAGCCGGTATGGAGACATGCCCAAAACAGTTTTAAAGGCAGTGCGGTATGCCCAGAGGGCATCAGTCAATCTATTGGACCAATCCTTCCTGTTTGGGTTAACCATTTTTACTAGAATGGTCTTGATCTCCCTATTGGCTAGCTCGGCTTGGCCATTTGTTTGTGGGTGATAGGTAGTGGATACTTTGTAAGTGACGCCATATTTGAACATTAGAGATGCAAATGACCTATTACAAAAATGTGATCCACCATCACCTATTATTGCATGAGGCATCCCAAACCTCGAAAAGATGTTCTCCTTGAGAAACTTGACTACGATCCGGTGGCCATTAGTTTTGGTCGGGATAACCTCCACTCATTTGGACACATAGTCTACTGCCAGGAGGATGTACAAAGAACCAAATGACATAGGGAAATGACCCATGAAGTCGATGCCCCAACAATTGAATATTTCTATGAAAAGTACCGGTGAAAGGGGCATCATGTTTCTTTGGGTCATACTACCCAACCGTTGGCATCGGTCGCATCCTTTACAAAATGAAACACAATCTTTGATAAGAGAGGGCCAGTAAAAACCTGGTTGAAGGATTTTGGCCGAAGTCTTTTTCATCGAGAAATGTCCACTGCAAGCTTGTGAATGGCAAAATGCAAGGACGTCCCGCTGTTCATTTTCAGGTATGCATCTCCTCATGATTTAGTCAGGGCAGTACTTGAACAAATACGGGTTGTCGAAGTAGAAGTACTTCACATCCGCCATAAATCGTCTTTGATCTTTTGGGCTCCATTGCAGTGGTATCTGTCCTGTTGCAAGATAGTTACATATATCAGCATACCAAGGACATACATAATAAATTCAAAGCAAATGCTCGTCAGGGAAAAAGTCAGGCATAGGAATGTGCTCATCGGCCTTTTGCACCACAAGCTGGGATAAATGATCCGCCACCACATTCTCAACTCCTTTCTTGTCGTTGATCCTCAAGTCAAATTCTTGTAGGAGGAATATCCACCTAATGAGTCACGGTTTTGCATCCTACTTAGACAACAAATACTTCAAAACAAGTGATCAGTAAAGACAACAATAGGCAAACCAATGATATAAGAACGGAATTTATCTAAGGCAAACACTACTACTAGCAACTCTTTCTCAGTGGTAATGTAATTCATCTAAGCCTTATTAAGTGTTTTGCTAGCACAGTGTATCACATATGGTCTATTTTCCTTCCTCTGACCGAACACTGCACCGACTGCATAACTACTCGTGTCGCACATGAACTCAAAAGGTAGATCCCAATTGGGTGGTCGCATGATCGAAGGTGTGACTAGCATGCTTTTAAGTTTTTAAAAGATGTCTCACAATCATTCGACCACTCAAATGGGACCTCCTTAGACAACAGATTGTTCAAGGGTCGGGCCAATGTACTGAAATTCTTTATGAATCGACGATAAAAACCTGCATGGCCCAAAAATGACCGGATGCCTTTGATGGCTCTTGGCGTGGGGAGGTTGGAGATGACCTCCACCTTGGATTTATCGACTTCCATACCCCTTGCCAAACTATATGGTCAATCACAATTCCTTTCGTCACCATAAAGTGACACTTTTCCCAATTCAAGACTAGATTCTTCTCCTCACATCTTGTTAGAACTTTCTCCAAGTTTACCAAACATCCCTCGAATGAATCCCCAAAAACTGAAAAACCGTCCATAAAGACCTCCACTATCTTTTCCACCATGTCACTGAAAATCCCTATCATACAACATTGAAAAGACCCTGGAGCATTGCATAGTCCGAATGGCATGCAACGGTAGACAAAGGTACCATAGGGGCACGTGAAGGTAGTCTTCTCTGGATCCTCCAAAGCAATCTCGATCTGATTGTAGCCGGAGTATCCATCTAAAAGATAATAGAATAGATGCCCCGCTACTCGTTCTAGAACTTGATCGAGGAATGGCAATGTGAAGTGGTATTTTCTTGTGCAAGCGTTCAGCTTTCGATAATCAATGCACACCTTCCATCCGGTGATCACTCTTGTCGGTATAAGCTCATTTTCATCATTTTCAACCACCGTAACCCTGGATTTCTTAGGTACTACTTGCGTGGGGCTAACCCACTTACTATTGGCAATTAGAAAAATGATCCATACATCAAGTAGTTTCAGAACCTCATCCCTCACCACCTCCTCATGATCGGATTCAACCATCTTTGTGGTTGTCGGGAAGGTTTGGAATCCTCCTCAAGATATATGCGTTGGGTTCAAATGAGAGGGCTTATCCCCTTGATATCCGCAATGGTCCACCCAATTGCTCATTTATGCTTTCTTAATACCTCCAAGAGTTCTTTTTCTTATTCCATGTTCAATGTAGAGCTAATGACCACCGAAAATGTTTCACCTTCCCCAAGATAAGCATACTTTATATGGGAGGGCAAGGGCTTCAACTGCAAGTTGGACTTTTGTTCATCCGACGAAAAAATTTTCTTTTCTTAATGGGGTAACTCTTCGAATGTAGGGACCCACCTTTCCATCCCTTTCAAATCTTCTACCTCCTCTTGCTCATCATAATTCTCAAGATCCACAAATCTTTCTTCCTTGAATTTCAACATCCCCTCCAGCTCCAAATGCTCCTCAACCAAAGTGTCGATTCTATTGACCTCACTTACTTCCTCATCATCACCCGGTTGCTTTGGTAAGTTGAATACATTAAGCTCCATTGTCATATTCCCAAATGCCAACTTCATTAGACCATTCTTGCAATTTATCACGACATTAGATGTAGCAAGGAAGGTCTTCCAAGTATTACTGGAATTTGGGAGCTAAGGTTTGCAACAGGGTGTGTATCAAGCATAATGAAATTGACAGGGAAGTAAAATTTATCAATTTGAACTAAGACATCCTCAACTACTCCCCTTGGTGTATAGATACTACGATCCGACAATTGAAGTGTGATTGAGGTGGGCTTCAACTCCTCAAGCTGCAGTTGTTGGTACATCGAGTAGGGGAGAAGATTCACATTTGCCCTTAAATCGAGGAGTGTTTGCTCCACTCGACAATTTCCAATGGTGATGGTTGTGGTTGGACAACCGGGATCTTTGAATTTGGGAGGAGTGTTGGTCCTCAATATTGAGCTCACTTGCTCGGTGAGGAATGTTTTCTTATGGACATTTAGTTTTTTTTTCACCGTGCATAAGTCCTTCAAAATCTAAGCACATGATGGAATTTGCTTGATGGCGTCGAGGAGTGGAATGTTAATCTTCACCTGCTTAAACATTTCCAAAATATCAATATAATTAGCCACCTTGACAGGTGGCTTCAAATGACTCGGGAAAGGGGCAAGCATGGGAGGAATAAACAAACAATCATCAATTAATTTTTATTTCTCAACAAACTCTCTTTCTTTCTCTTCACTCACCTTACCCTTGTCAGCATCACCCAAAATATTTTTTTCTTTTGGCAATGTGGTCTTGGGTGAGACAGTTGGAAAAATGGTTTTGTCAATTTCTTTGCCACTACGGAGGGTGGTGACAGCTTTGAGTTGCTCGCAACTCTTTCTTGAAGGTTTCGATGACTCAACAAAATGTTGACCCCTAGGGTTCTCTTGTGGTTGAGCATGGAACTTCCCATTTTCTTGTTGAGATGTCTCTATTGAGTTTGTCAACTTTGTAAGTTGGGCTCTTATATCATTGATGGTCGTGGTATTTTGGTTATTGAAGGTAGTTTGACTTTTAATGAAGGAATGAACCATATCCTCCAAATTCCTTTTGTGAGGAGGTTGGTATGTGGATGGATTGGATGGTCCTTGAGGAAAATTTTGTGGTGGCGGGTTTGACTGATACCCTTGTGGATTGGTCCTTGGGTATTGAGAGCTAGATGCTTGCCCTTGTGCATGGTATTGGTTTTTCTTGGGAGGCATGAGAGATGCATATGCACTTGAACCATGAGGAATGAGGTTCTCATTTATTCAACTAAAATTTGGGTGATTACTCCAACCCGGATTGTAAGTATTCGAATTGGGAGAAAATGATTGTCTCATTTGGTTGAAGGCATGAACTTGTTCATGGTACGCTTCTTTAAGGGTTGAAATATTTGGGCAATTCGATAGGGAATGCTCCATACATTCGCAAATTGAACAACCCTCTTTGGTTTGTGACACATTAGACACCTCGCGTCTCTTATTGATTTCAAGTCTCTCAACTTTCCTTGATAATTTAGCAATTTTTGAAAGCAAGACTTCACGGTCTCTCAAGTCATATATCCTTCTCTCTTGTGGTTGACTACTACCCGAAGAAGTTCTAGGTACATCATTGGGATCCCTAATGTCCCAAGATTGTGCATTCTGGGCCAATGTGCTAAAGTAATCAAGGGCCTCATCAGGGTCTTTGTTTAAGAATTCACCCTTGCACATCATGTCAATGAATTGTCTATGGGTTGGTGTGATTCCTTCATAGAAGAAACTTATCAGTTGTCACGATTCAAATCCATGATGTGGAATGGATTGTAGCAACTCCTTGTAACGATCCCAACATTGATAGAATTGCTCATTGGGCTTCTCAAAAAGTTTTGAATTCCCTTTTTCAAAGCAGTGGTTCTATGAACCAGAAAAATTTATTCAAAAAATCAGAATTCATTTGAGCCCAAGAGGTAATGGATCGAGTTCACATGGCATCAAACCACGATTTGGCTTTATCTCTGAGGGAGAAGGGAAACAATTTTAACTGAGCTATGTCCTCAATAGCATAGTTAGCATTGAAGGTTGCAACCATATTCTCAAAATTCTTTAGGTGCACGTAGGGGTTTTCCCTTTCAATTCCATGGAATAAAGGAAGTAGTTGCAACATCCCCGGCTTAACTTGGAAGAGCTGAGCTTGGACCGGTAAGAGGATGCATGAGGGTGTGGTGCTACGGGTTAGTTGAAGGAAATCCCTCATAGACCTTGCCAGAGGATCCATTTGGATGTTATTCCCTTCATTTACAGGAGGAGGAAATTGCATTCGTGGATTAGGCATTCTAGGTTCGGGCATTCCCTCACCCCTTTGAACATTTGGATTGGCACCAACGTTTTCAAAATAATCACCCCCATTCTCGGGTGGGTTTTGATCAATATTCATGTTGGGGCCTAACAGTTGTCTAACCAATCAGTTTTGTTCGTTTCGTCCCCACATGCAACAACTTATCTACACGTGAAATTATACACAACAAAAATATATAAACAGAACAACATACCTCAGCCCATGATGAAAATCACGGGACTTACCTTCGTTGTCCAGAAATCGCCTTCTTGATTCGACACTTGCCTTCCCCAGCAACAACACCAAAAATGCTTGACTTTTTTCGTTGTAATATCCTAACCTCTAAACATCATCCCTCAGTGTATGTATGGTGTGTTTGAAGGGGAGTGTTACTCTCCCTTGAAATGATGTCAAAAGAAAGGGCAACAGAACGGTGGATGAATGAAATGTCAAATGTGTGTGTGTGTGAACAAAAATGCTCCCCAAGCGCAGAAAGAATTTTGTTTGTCGTATTTTACTTGGAATCATATTCCAAGGTCGTCTCCTTAGGGAAGGACGTGAATCATTTTGAAGGTGATTCTGGTGAAAAACAAAGTATAAAATATTTTGTTGCTGAAGTTTGGTTTGCTATTTTATCTTAACGAAATTGGAATAGGAAAAATGTGGGCTAATCCAAAGGGTTCACTCCCATGGGAATACCAAGTCAACTTGAATACTTCCTCCAATAGAGCATATATGTACGATTGATTTGTGGGAAGTTAGGGACGAGATGGAAGTGAGGATCCAAGCATAACTCATGACAAGTCTACGGGATATCAAAGACTCACAATCCCGTCCCCAGTCAAACCGAACGATCATACTCTGAGAGGAGAAAAGAAAATGAGTTGAAATGACATACCCAAAAAGAGGTCTTCCTTGGACTAGCCAACTTAAGGTCTTAGCTACTCTTGCTTAAGGTAAAGACAACAATGTATTGAGAAGACATTACGAAGAAATAAAGGCTAGAGCTAAGCATAAACTAAATGCACAAATATAACTTCTGGATAATCACCTTTGACTAAAGATTGGATGAGAAACTACCCACTCTTCATGGCTTTGGTAAAGCTAAAAAAATGAGTGATGCTTATCCCTCCAAGTAGAGGAGTTACAAGATTAAACATATTACACACGGAGTCAATCTTCGACAAAGAATGAGTGAATCACGTTCCACGACTTTGATAAAGCTCTAGAAAAGTGGAAGAGTTTCACTCCTCTAAGGGAAGAAGGAAGCTCACAATAATGAAAATAAAAGAAAGCAATAAATTAAAAGAAAACAATAATACAATAAAAAAAGCGATATATTAAAAGAAAGCAATAATACAATAAAAGAAAGCAATAAATTAAAAAAAAGCAATAATAAGAAAGCAATAATAATTTTTGGAGGGTTATCCACCACCAAAAGGTGCTCTTTTCAAGAAAGCAATGATACAAGAAAACTAAAATGAGTTTTGGAGGGTTCTCGACTACCAAACGATGTTCTTTACAAGAAAGATGATACAAGAAAATAATAATAATTTTTGGAGGGTTTTTCACTAACAAAAGATGCTCTCTACAAGAAAGATGATACAAGAGAAAAAGGTGATATTTACAAGACCCAAGGGGTGGTATTTATAGGCAAAAAGGGGGGGCTTGAATTACCCTTTGATCCCCTTTTTTTTTGAGCTTCGAAATTTGCACTCCTATAGTTTGTAGTTTTGATAATTGGCACTTAGTAGTTTGTTGCTTTGATAATTGACACCTCAATAGTTTGTAGCTTTTTCTCACTCAAGTAGCCTGTGGTCGTCTGTGAAATCCACTTTCATACTTCATGCACAACTTGACTCTTTGCACTCAGCATCCTGGTCCTCAATTAATTCAAAGAGGATGTTCGAATGTTAATTGGTGTTCAAACGTGGTACTCAAGTACCATAGTGTTTTCCTTCTTGGCTTAGTCCAAGCTTTTCTAATTTTGCTCCAGAATATGCAGGTGTTGTACAAAAGTGTGGTATTCATTGCTTTTGGTCCCTTGTACAATTTATGTCCTGAAATGCCAGCATTTAAACTCTATCAAAGTACAATTAGTCTTAAAAAGGCATAGTGATATGCTGATTTTAACGACTAATCATGGAGACCTTACCGGTCCCTGCTTTTCAATTGTGGTTTGAATTCTTATCTCATTCTAGCAGCCACTGCCCTCTCACTACTCAAAGCAATACTGCCAAATTTTGGTTTACTTGGTCTCCAAGAATAATCCTATTCCAAGTCTATAAATAGAGAGAAGCCTTCATATGCTTGGGTAAACCTCTTGAGAGAAAAATCTGCCTACCAAACATCTTGATAGTGTAAAGCAGAACATTAGATCCATAAGATCCAAAGGAAAAACACAACTTGATACTGTAATCCAACCTCATACCTTGGAGAAGATCTAGATTGGGATCCAACTAAACCCATTGGAGGAAGTGCATACTGGGAGTCTTGGTGCGTCCTAGGATTGATCGGGGCCTAAATAATCCATGCGACGAAGATTTCAAGTGAAGCTATCCATAAATTTGAAAAGGGAGTTTTGGTGGAGAGATCTATTAAAGGAAATGACCGTCTAACAATGATGTTGGTTTAGGTATAAGTCTCAAGTACTTATTGATTGGCTATAGGAATGTGGATTAGGTTTTAGTGAATGCTAAGTGGTTCCCCACAGTTTGTTCTGAGGAGGATTTTAATTTCAACAAATTGCTTGTGTTCTTTATTGTTATTTTTATTCACACTTGCAATTTGATGCACACATGGGCACTATGTGTTTGATGTTATGATTGAGTATTCATATTATTCACAGTGGTTTGGTTGGTTGCTTATTGGAATATATGGGACCACTGTGAGTGAATGAGTGGTGAGCATAAAATTGACAAATCAATAACATCAATCCTCATGATTTCTAAGGTTATTCTTTTTTAAAATGGATTTTTAATTTTAATTGTTAAATTGATTTGGGAAGGGGTAATTGTGGTAGAATTCGGTTAAACATTTGTGTTTGTCAGATCATTAAATTTTTAATTAACCTATTCAGCCTCTCTACATAGTCTCTTAATCCCATGTGTATAATTGTGAGAGACGATCCATTCTACATAGCATTTTTCCTTACAATTGGTATTAGAGTGGGTCTCCCTTATAATTGAGGATATGTACGAAATGATGAACATTGGTAAATCAGAGTTAGGGTACCGATATTGCAGCGGTCGCTCAATAGTAGAGGTAGCTACTATCGTCATATTACATGGTATGTACATGGTCAAGCTGGCAAAGAAGGTGGCTACATACCGAAGAATTAGGGATTATTAAGATAGACATTCTTGTGTGTTTGCTTAACATTTTTTTTATACCTATAAACTTGCATATCTAATTATATGTTTTCTTACTTACCTATTGTGTTGTTTTAAGATCTACTATGACTACGAGTTAGGTTCTAATGGAGTCTCAAAGAGAAGGAGAATTGGTCATGTGACCACCCTATTCGACAGATCTAATTATGCATATTGGAAGGGACGAATGAGAGATTTCTTAAAATTATTAGATGTGCTAGTTTGATTGTTGGTGTTGGAAGGTTGGACCCCTTCCATAGGAATGATGATCAAGAGGACTAAACTTGTGACAGGCCCAAAACCCCTAAGCACGTGGATGAAGGATGAATATGAATGTGCAGGGTGTAACTCTAAACAAATTCTAGAGGAGCTCAAATTAAAAGACTTCCAAAGAGATGTTGGACATTCTTGAGGTCTCTCATTATGGTACACCATCCAACTTGAAATCTTGAGGATGCAAGAGAATGAATGTTTTAGTGATTTCCATGCTAAACTTAGTGATTTTGTTAACTCATTCTTTGCATTAGGTAGTATCATGGTGCATCGATTAAGTAGAAAATCTTGAGATCTCAACTAGAGAGATTTCATGCTAAGGTGACATCTTTAGAAATAAGCATCAATTTGAAGGAGGTGTCAGTGAAAGTTCTGGTTGGGTCTATATTGACTTTCTAGATGAATCTCCTACCACCTAAAAAATGTAGGGGTGTAGTCCTGTGCTCAGTGAAAGATGAAGGAGATAAATTTGAGTCACCCTACTTGAGAAAAGAGGGCATAGCCTATCTTGTGAGGAAGTTCAAAAAATATTTCAAGGCTAAGAATGTTAAGTACTCTAGGTCAAAGGGTAAGTTAAGTAGATCGAAAACTCTTACGGAGGGAAGAGAGGAAGGGGGAAAAATCTTGTCAAGAGGTTGAGAAAAGGCAACGCCTCCAATGTTTTAAGTGTTAAGAGTTTGGACGCACAACTATGGAGTGCCTAAGTAAAAAAGTGAAGGACATACCCAAAGAAGAGAGAAGAGCCATGAAAGCTAAGTGGAGCAGTAGTAGTACTCAGTCCACTTTGAGTGAGGACTCTTCTTCTCAAAAAGATGAGTAGAACTTTGTGGCTTTTGTAGGCTCATATTTCTCTTCCCTTAGAGAAATTTCAAGAAGTGAACTTGAAGTAGTTGAAACAAGTCCTACCATAGTGGTAGAAGACTTGGATGTTGAGGTCTCCTTAAATGAGGAAGATACCGATAACATTGAGGGTATTTAACTAGTTGAAGAATTCCTCAAAGAGAAGAAGAAAGTGCTTGCACTGGGCACGTGATTCAAATCAAGTGAAGATAAAAGGCAACCACTCCATGTGGGCTTCGTTAAGTCCAAGACTCATAATTGTGGGCTTGATGAAGATATTAAGTCCTGGAAGGACAAATTGAGATTTCTAGATAGTAAATGTCATGGGCTTATAGAGTCTAAGAAAAGTCTAGATTTAAAGTTGATAAAACTTGATAGATAGCTTTACGAATCAGAAGACCTCTATAAGAGACTATCCCTAAGCACTAAAAAATTAGATAAAATATTGTATATAGGGAGGAGTGTTGGTGATAAGCACGGTTTAGGCTACACTAATAAACACACCACCTCCACTCATTTGAAAACTATGTTTGTGACGGATAACAACAACCCATCAAGCTCCAAGTGTGATCACAAGTCTCATAAAGGCTAAAAATGGTAAGGGTAAGCACTTAAAGAAGCCAATTATTAAAGAATCCTTTACCACAAAATTTGTGTTTCACATGTGGAGAACTTGGTCACTATAGCATGCATTACATACATAATAAGGATGTCATGTCAAACTAGCTAACTCTTCTATCTAACCGATCCAAAGCCTTAAATGATCAAGTTATGCATCTTTACAAAGCTTTTGGATAGGTCACATGAGTCTAAGCCTAGAATTTCTTCACCACCTATAGGCTCACAAGCTAGGAAGAATAAAAATCACACTATTCCTAAGGTCAAAGTTGATTTATCTACATATAGAGAGAAGAGAGTAAGTCCTTCACCTATCATCCAACAAAACCCAATAAATTGCAAGGGACACCAAGTTTGGGTGTGTAGAGAGGATTTGGAGAGGCTCTCCACCTCAACCAAATTGAAAGCCTCGAGTGCTACCAAGGAGGTTAAGTCACCTAAGAAGTCGGTAAGGTGAGAGTATGAATCTAGGTGCATAATTCATGCATTACATCAAACACCCTAGTATCATACATTGTACATATTTTTTATTTTTTATTAATTAAAAAATAATTAGAAATTGAAAATGTAAAAAGATTTTTGAAGCCTAGTTGGACATTCATTTTAGAATTTATTGTAATTGCTTTATTTTTTCTTTGATTGCATGTTTATGCATATTTTTGTATTTTATGATATAAAATTCAAAAAATTAGAAAAAGAAAAAACAAAAAAAAAATTTCGTTGTTATTGATGTAATCCCATTTTGATTGATTTGTAGCATAACCATCATTAAGTCAAATCAAAGTTAAGTGCATTACTATGAGAAGTATTAGGGAATAGAGAACTTGATGGTTATAAGTCATAGATGGTTAGAAGTGAACCAATTCTCTGTTGCATTAGTGTGCTTAGATAATGTGTTATTTGTGAAAATTCAAAAACAAAGTGTTGATGAAAGGTAAACACATGGCTAAACGTTAGTAAGACCCTATATCACTTAAAAGTTGCTAAAAAGTCAATTGTGAAAAAAGAGCCCAATGTGGCCAAACATAAAAAATTGAGACATATATAGTTAAAGCTCCAACAACTTGGTCGAAGACCGAGATCGAATCAGTGGGGTAGAACTCAAAAGGCTTAAATGAGATATTCAATGTAGTGACACCAAATGAGTTCCAATGGCTTGCAAATTGCGAGACTTCAATGAAGGCATAAGATATTATTGTGGTTTCACATGAAGGAACTATAATGGTCAAGATGTCTTGTCTCCAAAGGTACACCTCAAAATTTGAGATGGTGAAGATGAAAGTAGAAGAAATCTTTGGTAACTTTTATGCCATGCTATGCGATATTGTTAATTCTTCCTTTGCATTAGGTACCAAAATCAACAACGCTACCATTAAGTGGAAAATCTTGAGATCTATACCAGAGAGATTTCATACTAAGGTGACCTCGCTTGAGACAAGTGTCAACATGGCCATGGTATCAGTCGAATGCCTTGTAGGGTCTATTTTGAATTTTGAGTTGAACCTTCTTCCACACAAGAAAGTGAAGAGTGTGGCATTAAATTCAAAAATTGAAGCAGGGGGTAAATTGGAATCATCCCGGTTAGGAGAACAGGACATAGTCTACCTTTCGAGAAAATTCAACAAATATTTTAAGACTGGTGGTGTCAGGTCCTCAAGGTCGAAAGAAAATCCAAGTAAACCCAAGTCTCCTAGAAAGGAAAAAGAAAGTGGGGGTAGACCTTCTTAACACGTGGTTGAGAAGAAGGAACAAGGTCTCCAATGCCACAAGTTTCAAGGGTTTGGACATACAGTTGTGGAATGTCCTAATACTAAAAAGAAGGACATGCCAAAGGAGAAGAGAAAAACCTTAAAGGCTAAGGTAAGTGAAAACGAAGGTGAATCCACAATAAGTGTTAACTACTCTTCATCAAGTGCTAAAGATAATTTCATAGCCTTTGTAGGCTCACATTCCTCCCCCCTAGAAGAGAAACTTCCAAAAAATGAGGATGAAGATAATTTCATAGCCTTTGTAGGCTCACATTCCCCCCCCCCCCCCCCCCACACGAGAAAATTCCAAAAAATGAGGAAAATGAAGTTGAGTCCCACAATGGATATAGATGGCTTAGTTGTAGAAGTCTCTACTAGTGAAGATGAGATTGAAACTGTTGAGGACCTCCAAGTTGCTTATAACGAGTTATACAAGAAGTGTCTAAAACAAGAAGAGCGGTTGCTTTCATTGAGAACGAGGCTCAAAATGAGTGAAGATAAAAAAGAAAGCACTTCATGTGGACCTAGTTAAGTCCAAGGCTCATATTGTTGGGCTTGAGGAGGAGAATAAGTCCCTCCATGATAAGGAGAGCCTCCTTAAGAGAGAGCACAATGGAATTTTAGAGTCTAAGAAAGTATAGAGTTTAATCTATTAAACATGAAAGAGACCTACATGAATCACAAGAGCTCTTGAAAAGACTTTTCCAAAGCACCGAAAAGTTTGATAAAATGTTGGCTATAGAGAAAAGTTTTGGTGACAAATAAGGATTATGTTTCACTAATGAAGACAACACCTCCACTTCTTTCAAGACTGTGTTTGTAAATAGTGATCCCAACCCTACACCTCCACGAGTAAGCACAAATCCTAAAAAGACTAATAATGGTAAGGGCAAGCTTGAAAAGAATCCGATTTTGAAGAAACACCAAACTAAATCATTTGTGTGTTTTATTTACAAGGAGCATGGTCACTAAAGTGCACATTGCATACAAAATAGAGAAGTCTTAGAAAAAAAGATCATGCTTCTAGTACACCAATCTAAAGCTTTGAACAACCAATTTTTCAATCTTTCCAAGCTTTTACAGAGGTCATGTGAGTCCAAGCTTAGTTATGCATCATAATCAAATGGACCAATGGCTAGATTGTAGAAGGCTTCTTCTACCCCCATCAAATGGACCTAACCCGATTTTTAGGAAGGGAAAACAAGTTTGGCTATCTAGTGAGGACCTTGAGAAACTCACAATCTTAACCAAGTTAGAGGCCCCGAGTGCTTCTAACAAGATCATGGCTCCTAAGAAGTAGGAGAGGTTAAAGTATGGACCTATGGGATCAATCATGGATATCATTGAACACCCTCGGGTCATACATTTTTTCATTTATTTTTATATAAGAAAAAACAAAAACATTTGATATTTGAAAAATAAAAAACAAAATAAACACAAAAATCCCAAAAGAGTTTTGATGTCGCTTTTGACATTCATTTTTTAGGATTTATGGTAAATTGCTTTATTTTTTTTTCCTTGTTTATGCATTTTGTTCATGTACATGTTTATTGAAAAAGTCAAAAAAAAAAAAATAGGAAAAGAAAAGAACAAAAAGATTTTCTTTTGTTTATTTTCCTTTGTTTGATGATCTAGGTAATTTACACTTTGATTTGTGTTGAAATTGATCCATCTTAAAGTCAAAGTTACAATGTGCATTGCTATGAGTCATATTAGGGGATAGAGAACTTAGTGGTATAATTCCAATTGCATGATTCATTAGCCAAAATCTTTTTCATCCTAACGTGCTTGGGTAGTGTTTACCTTTGAAAGATTCAAAACCAAGTACACACATGTCATTCACCTTCACACTTAGGAGTTTGATTTGTTTAAATTATAAATGATCTTAATGGACTCTAAATGATGGTGATAGGTGAATCCATGGCCAATAGTTAGTTAAACCCTAATCCCTTAAAAGATGTCAAAGACCAATTGTGAGAAAAGAGCTTAATGTGGCCAAATTTAAAAAAAGGTGAGGAATAAATAAATGACTAAAAACAATCACACTTGAATTATGTGGTACTTATGCTTAATTAAAAATTACTTATTTATATAGCTCATAGAGCTCATGTTAATCATGATTAGAAGCATACACTTACATTGCGGAATTCACAATTGTGTTGATTGAAGCCATAGAGTTGAAGGGATAAAAGAAAGGGAAAGTTATCAAAAAGAGAATATTTAGGACACTCACTAACCGGTCATATTTTCACATGGACAATGCATTAGGATTTCATGATAATCTTATTAATGATTTAAATCTTATCAAAATCATTTTTGTGTTGGTGGTTGGTTTCACACACTATACACTTGAATTTGTCAAAGTTGAACAAAACTTAATCATGTGTGTGCGAAATTGAACCAAGTGAGGAAACATTGCTCTAGGATGCATGAAATTAAGTTTTATATCTTTGACTGTGCCTTTGAGTAATAAAATGTAAATGTAAATTGGTGTAATTTTGATGATTATTTGAATTTTGAACATTTATTGTTTAAATTTGAAAATTGCATTTGATTTTAATCCAAATTCATCCATGCACTGCATTGAATTATTTTAGACTTGTTTTACATCATGCATGCATGTTAGGAATGATTGGGGATGGGTTGAAGTGGACTATACTACAAAAAACATAGGTGATCTACTTTAGGAGCCGCTCAAGCAACCTTCTTACAGCTCGAGTGAACTCATGTTAGTTGGCAGCTAGGGTTTTAAAATCATATTCTGGATGAATTTTTGTATTCCAAACCCACTCAATCAAGTCTTAAGCCTCCTATAACTCTAACCCAAGGTTTCTAAACTTTCTCAAACTTTTTCTCTAGATATCTAAGTTTGATCATCGTTGTACTACAAATCCACATAAGTGAGACCTAGATTCTTCTAATATGTACTGAGATGACACCACGAATAGAGAAATGACCAAGTGTTGAGGATGTATATGAGTAGATTGAGGGGAACTTCGATGAAGCTACTCAAGTATTGACTTTGGAATTCACCGAGAGGTTTAGACAAGAATTCTCTCTTAGAATAGTTTTGATTGAAAGGGAAATAACCACCTCAAAGGTTAGTTATTCAATTGTTGCGAATCTAACCAACTGTGGATGAACTTGAATGTTTATAGACCCTGTGACATGTGATGATAGCTTGGTGAGAGAGTTCTATGCACATATGCATTATCCGAATCCACAAGTTGACCATTTTATTACATATATCTGAGGTATTGAGTTTACATTTTCTACCACTCTCAAAGCTACCATACATGGACTACCTAGGTTAGAGAATGACTATCTAGGTGTGAGACCTATAGAAGACTTGGCTCCTCTACATGTTCTAGCCACTGAGTTGTATG
This sequence comes from Ilex paraguariensis, assembly GCA_963454935.2. Taxonomy (NCBI): domain Eukaryota; kingdom Viridiplantae; phylum Streptophyta; class Magnoliopsida; order Aquifoliales; family Aquifoliaceae; genus Ilex; species Ilex paraguariensis. The sequence goes on from CAUOFW020001540.1 coordinate 38,925, forward strand.
GTATTAACCATCCTGATAGTTGTGTTACATTAAATTTTTTGCAAAAATACTTGACCCTAGATTATTGGATGTTAATTTTAGTGGCCAACTACAACATAGAACCGAATAACCCATATCTCTAACTTTCCTACCCAAACGATACACATGTTTTATGCTTGAGGGAAAGGATTTGATCTTGATTTTTTGATGCTGATATTTAGGTTTATTCGGCGAGCCTTTTTAGAAGGAAGAGTATTAGAGAATCTGTCAATTGGATCTCTAATTGCTCATATCTGCCAAGAGCAAGGAGTAGTTATCTTATGTAGTGATCAGTTGCAAAACCCCATGAGGGCCTTGAACAAGAGCTCAATGAAGTAGAATTATACCTAGAGTGAGTATGTTGTAGTGGTTGAGGAGCAAGCCCCACTAGTTTGTCCTGACACTAGTACACCTAGGACACCTTCACCACTAATTGGGTATCCTTGTAGCCTATATGGCATCACTTGTTGATATGATGACCATGATTGAGCGTACCATGATTAAGTATCACCAACTGACTTCTTAGAGGTTGGATGCACTAAACGGCAAGATTGTGAGCTTAGAGGAGACCTAGCAGACTTTGATAGGAGTAGTTGTATGTAGAGTTGATCAAATTAGGAGGTTGTTGAAGGGGAAGCAGATTTCAGGTGAGCTTGTGCCATATGACACAGATTCAGATCTAGAGATGCACTAACATGACAGAGGAGATGGTTGCTTGATCATTTTTTTTTGGGTTTTCAAAGCATGGTTTTCCCCCAAAAATGATTTATCTTCTAGAATGATTCAATTGCCTCTTTTAAAATATGATCGCACCTATGAAATGTATAAATGACTTTCCCAAGAGTAGGAATTGTTTATACTGTAGTAACTCAGAAAATCCAAGGACGTCTCCTCAAGAAACAATGATAATCTGAATGGTGATGTGTTGGAAAATAAAATGAAAATTCTTGGTGTTTGGAGAGTTGGTGAAAATTGTAACGCCCCAAAAACCCCTTTGGGTGACATTACATTCTAAAAACCATTCACCCCATGAGAGCATTACGTAAATTCATCACGACGAAAATTCATTCATCAACCATTCATATTTTAACAAAATTTGGGCAGAGTCTCCTTTGTACGGGGAGCTTTACCCAAAACACAACCTGTACAATTATATTACAATTGACCACACCGGGTCCACATATGCATAACTATTGACCACACCGGGTCTATTTATCCATCATAAAATAAACTTTCATTCATCATATGACATATCCACAATGCCATCCCAAAAGAATAGGCCAAGTATGACAAATATATTCCCAAAAGAATTAAATTACACTTGCAGTGAAATAACAAAATACTAGACTTTACATGATTTCAAAATAAACTCTCTAGTCTAGTACAAAAGAAATATAACTCTAGGCATCCAGTTCAGGACCCCCGTTCCCCTCTAGGGGAGCTTCCCCATGCACTGGTTCATCTACTTATAACTCTTCCTCATAGACGAAATCTGAAAAGATATTATTTGTAGGGGATGAGCACTAAGCTCTGTAGCAACATTCCTTCCATACTCATACAAGGTTTAGAAAACAAGTAAAACAGTTCGATTTTATTTTCCAAAATATCATATAACATTCGAAGTAAAACCGTGACATTTGAAACAGATCTCAAGTTTAAACATTCGCAATAATTTAAATGAAGAGTAAACCCAAGTCACAATGAGCAACCATAACCATTTCCAACAAGTTCTTGTAGAGTCTCATACCTCCACAAGCTCTTGTGGGAAATGCAATAGTAACACCATAATACAAAAAGGAACGCTTATTCCACCATTGATTATTATATTTCCTTTGGCAGGTGGCATACTTAAAAGTAAACTCCACCCCCTTCAAGTCTTTGTTTCCCATAACCGCATACTTACAAGTAACCACGATCGTTAGATGTCCTTTTAGGTAGGTAGCATACTTACAAGTAACCTCTACCCCCTTGAAGTCTCCCACACATAACCGCATACTTACAAGTAACCTCGGTTCATAAATATCCACTTTTGGTAGGTAGCATACTTACAAGTAACCTCTACCCCCCTTCAAGTATTCCACACTTAACCGCATACTTATGAGTAACCTCGGTTCATAATTATCCTCTTTTCATACCAACAATCACATACAAGATAAAATCCACAAATTTCCCTCAACAAGCAACCATTATCAAAATCCTCAAATTTTATCATGCGACAATCCAAATAACCAATTAAGAAAAATACATGAGATCACCACCACATCATTTTCATTACTCACACAAAGCACTAAAGTTCTCAAAACCAAGCTTGAGCAAATGTAGAAAGAGAATTCTATATTTCCCCAAAAACTAGGGTTTTAAAGCTATAAAAGAAGTTTCATGGGTAATCAATCCTAACTTTGTTTAAGACATGCCATAATTGCAAGAAAACCAAGAAACAAGGAATTCCTAGCAAATACATACAAGTATGAGTCAAAAAATATATATATTTTGGCCTTAGCCTCAATGGGCAAACATGGAAGAAAAACTCCTACCTTGAATCAAAGTTTCAAACCAAAAACCCAAGCTCTAATGACCTCTTTTCTCCCTTTCCTCTATCTTCCCCAAGGGTGCTAAGGGGTTTGGGGGTGAGAGATGTGAGAAAAATGGAAGAAATTGGTTGGATTCTGTGTTTTAAACACAGCAGTCCGCGTAATTCACTGTTCATGGCTAAATTTTGAGTTTTTTTCCAAAATTACTGTTTTGCCACTAGAAATCTCCAATTTGATCCATACGACTACCCTAAGGTTTTTCGACGTTCCGGATTCATTTTTAATGTTATTTTAACCTAAAAACATTGCTTTTTATGATTTATTTCAAAACTAAAATAAATTCACACTTGGAACATTAAAAGTTCTATTTTATTCCTTCGAACTACTATAGCTGATATCCTTACGATTTTAATATATATATGGTTTATTCTTAAGTCATTACATATATAAGAATCACTAAACAAGTACATTATTATATTAACGTAAACATATGGGGTTTTACACCTTCAAGGTCTAATAAGAAAGCACAACCCTTTACTATCCAAGGAGCACCATTGTGCAGATTTTTGGTCAACTTCATAGAATAAACTGATTTGACTCAGGTATTTCTAGGAGGTGTAACCTATATGGTTGGAAAGATATACGAGTTAGGGTTCTAAAAAAATAACGGTACACAATTCGGACTTTCCAATAAAGAGTTATGATGAAATTAGCAAAAGGTAGTCTGCCGGACAGATTTTTGGACAGTGTAGACACTACTTCGTAATATGGACATAACTCCTTCCTCCTAGTTCCGATTGAGATGATTCAAGGTGATATGGAATCCTAAGAGAGATCTCTACAAATTTCAAGCTTTAAGTTTTGAGAGATATGGACTGCATCAAGGTCGAAATCGAGCTTGATGTTACAGCCAGTGCACTGTTAATCCCTTTTTCATTCTACCAAATTCAAACACACATCACTACACATATCCCCATTTTTACAACAATTATTTACTATATATCTATATACATATATAAAAGAAAATGCGGGGTGTTACAATCCACCCCCCTTAAAGAAAGTTTCGTCCTCGAAACTTACCTCAAGTAGCGAACAAATGTGGGTACTTCTCTCGCATTTCTAGCTCCGGTTCCCATGTAGCTTCTTCCACTCCATGGTGTTGCCACAAGATTTTCACCAATTTGATGACTTGGTTGCGAAGCACTTTCTCCTTGGCGTCGAGAATCTTCACTGGTTGTTCTTCATAGGTTGCTCCATCTTGAATTTCAATATCTTCTAAGTCTACAACCGGCGTTGCATCCGATTTACACTTCCTCAACATGGACACATGGAATATGTCGTGTAATCCCGATAACTGAGCTGGTAACCGCAACTGATATGCCGCCTTGCCCACCACTTTGATCACTTCAAATGGCCCGGTATACCTTGGCGCTAACTTTCCCTTCTTGCCGAATCTAAATACTCCTTTCTGGGGCGACACTTTGAGAAACACATAGTCCCCCTCTTTGAATTCTAATGGTCTTCGTCTTTGATCCGCGTAGCTTTTCTGTCTACTCTGTGCTGTGCGTAGTCTCTCCCGGATGAGTTGAATTTTCTCTGTAGTCTCTCGAACAATTTCTGGCCCAAACAAACTACTCTCGCCCGCTTCTAACCAACATGTCGGGGATCTACATGGTCTTCCATACAAGGCCTCATAGGGTGCCATTCCAATACTGGTCTGATAGCTGTTGTTGTATGCAAATTCCACCAACGGTAAATGGTCACTCCAACTTCCCTTGAAGTCCAACGCGCAAGCTCGTAACATATCTTCCACGATTTGTATCACCCTCTCGGATTGGCCATCCGTTTGGGGATGAAAGGCTGTGCTGAAATGTAACTCTGTCCCCATAGCTTGTTGTAGACTTTGCCAAAATAGCGCCACAAACCGAGAATCACGATCCGACACAATGGAGAGATATAGAGCTTGCTCAACGTCTCTAATGAGTCTGTGGTCTTCATACCCAAGAAATGAGCGGACTTGGTGAGTCTATCCACAATGACCCACACTACATTATGCCTGCGCGACGTCCGTGGTAAACCCGACACGAAGTCCATGGTGATGTGATCCCACTTCCACTCTGGAATAGGCAAAGACTGTAGGACTCCTCTTGGCCTTTGATGCTCAATCTTCACCTGCTGGCACACCGCACATTTTGCCACATACTTGGCTACATCTCGCTTCATTCCCCTCCACCAGTATTGACGCTTCATGTCCCTATACATCTTTGTGCTACCGGGGTGGATCGCAAACTTGGAGCGATGACACTCCCCAAGTATCTCCTCCTTTAGGGACGAATCATCGGGAACACATAGCTTCTACCCATATCTCAACTCTCCATTCTTCCAAGACCATCCTCCCATCGCTTCCCCATTCTCCAATCGGGCTCTAATCAAATTGAGTTTTGAATCCAGGCATTGCAACTCCACAACCCGTTGTCGAAGCGTCGGTTGAGCTACAAGGTTGAATAGATATGATTGATAGTCCGGTCCATTCACCCATAGATCGTACTCCTCCAATGCATCAATCATTTTCCACCTATTTACCGCAAGAGAATTGATTTCACCCCGAGACTTCCTGCTAAGAGTGTCGGCAACTACATTGGCCTTCCCTGGATGGTAGTTGAGTGTGAACTCATAATCTTCCAAGTACTCAATCCACCTTCTCTGCCGGAGATTCAAGTCTTTCTGTGTGAAGATATACTTGAGGCTTTTATGGTCCGAAAACACTTGAAATTTCTCCCCGTATAAATAACATCTCCACAACTTAAGAGCAAACACCACTGCAGCCAGCTCCAAGTCGTGTGTGGGATAATTCTGCTCGTGCACCTTGAGTTGCCTCGAGCCATAAGCCACTACCTTCCCTCCTTGCATTAGAACGCATCCCAATCCTCGTAGTGAAGCATCGGTGTAGACATCGTAGCCTTCCCCACTACTCGGAATAATGAGGATAGGGGCAGTCGTCAACTTCTCCTTCAAGGTGCGAAAAGCTAGTTCACACGCTTGAGTCCACAAAAATTTCTCCCCTTCTTTGTAAGGCGAGTCATCGGCATCGCAATCTTGGAGAACCCTTCCACAAACCTACGATAATAGCCGGCTAACCCCAAGAAACTCCGTACTTCTGTCACGTTCCTCGGTGGTTCCCATTTCATCACGGCCTCAATCTTTGCTGGATCAACCGCTACTCCTTGCTCGGATACAACATGGCCAAGGAACTTCACTTCCTTCATCCAAAACTCACACTTGCTCATCTTTGCATATAACTTATGTTCTCTCAATGTTTGTAGCACAATAGAGAGAGGACGAGCATGTTCCTCCTGAGTCTGTGAGTAAATCAATATGTCATCAATAAACACAATGACAAATTGATCGAGGTATGACCGGAAGACTCTGTGCATCAAATCCATGAAGGCTGCGGGGGCATTAGTCAATCCGAATGGCATCACCGTATACTCGAAATGACCATATCGGGTACGGAAAGCAGTCTTAGGAATATCCTCCTCCTTAATTCGCAGCTGATGATACCCCGTGCGAGGATCAATCTTGGAGTAATACTTTGAACCCTCCAACTGATCAAATAAGTCATCAATTCTCGGCAACGGATACTTATTCTTCACGGTAACCCGATTATATTTCCTTTGGCAGGTGGCATACTTAAAAGTAAACTCCACCCCCTTCAAGTCTTTGTTTCCCATAACCGCATACTTACAAGTAACCACGATCGTTAGATGTCCTTTTAGGTAGGTAGCATACTTACAAGTAACCTCTACCCCCTTGAAGTCTCCCACACATAACCGCATACTTCCAAGTAACCTCGGTTCATAAATATCCTCTTTTGGTAGGTAGCATACTTACAAGTAACCTCTACCCCCCTTCAAGTATTCCACACTTAACCGCATACTTACGAGTAACCTCGGTTCATAATTATCCTCTTTTCATACCAACAATCACATACAAGATAAAATCCACAAATTTTCCTCAACAAGCAACCATTATCAAAATCCCCAAATTTTATCATGCGACAATCCAAATAACCAATTAAGAAAAATACAAGAGATCACCACCACATCATTTTCATTACTCACACAAAGCACTAAAGTTCTCAAAACCAAACTTGAGCAAATGTAGAAAGAGAATTCCATATTTCCCCAAAAACTAGGGTTTTAAAGCTATAAAAGAAGTTTCATGGGTAATCAATCCTAACTTTGTTTAAGACATGCCATAATTGCAAGAAAACCAAGAAACAAGGAATTCCTAGCAAATACATACAAGTATGAGTCAAAACATATATATTTTTTAGCCTTAGCCCCAATGGACAAGCATGGAAGAAAAACCCCTACCTTGAATCAAAGTTTCAAACCAAAAACTCAAGCTCTAATGACCTCATTTCTCCCTTTCCTCCTTTCCTCTATCTTCCCCAAGGGTGCTAAGGGGTTTGGGGGTGAGAGATGTGAGAAAAAATGGAAGAAATTGGCTGGATTCTGTGTTTTAAACACAGCAGTCCGCGCAATTCACTGTTCATGGCTAAATTTTGAGTTTTTGCCAAAATTACTGTTTTGCCACTAGAAATCTCCAATTTGATCCATACGACTACCCTAAGGTTTTTCGACATTCCGGATTCATTTTTAATGTTATTTTAACCTAAAAACATTGATTTTTATGATTTATTTCAAAACTAAAATAAATTCACACTTGGAACATTAAAATATTTATTTTATTCCTTCGAACTACTATAGGTGATATCGTTACGATTTTAATATATATATGGTTTATTCTTAAGTCATTACATATAGAAGAATCACTAAACAAGTACATTAATATATTAACGTAAACATATGGGGTTTTACACCTTCAAGGTCTAATAAGAAAGCACAACCCTTTACTATCCAAGGAGCACCATTGTGCAGATTTTTGGTCAACTTCATAGAATAAACTGATTTGACTCAGGTATTTCTAGGAGGTGTAACCTATATGGTTGGAAAGATATACGAGTTAGGGTTCTAAAAAAAATAACGGTACACAATTCGGACTTTCCAATAAAGAGTTATGATGAAATTAGCGAAAGGTAGTCTGCCGGACAGATTTTTGGACAGTGTAGACACTACTTCGTAATATGGACATAACTCCTTCCTCCTAGTTCCGATTGAGATGATTCAAGGTGATATGAAATCCTAAGAGAGATCTCTACAAATTTCATGTTTTAAGTTTGGAGAGATATGGACTGAATCAAGGTCGAAATCGAGCTTGATGTTACAGCCAGTGCACTGTTCATCCCTTTTTCATTCTACCAAATTCAAACACACATCACTACACATATCCCCATTTTTACAATAATTATTTACTATATATCTATATACATATATAAAAGAAAATGCGGGGTGTTACAAAAATAACAACTACTGTAATGAAATAAAATGAAAAACAGTTGGTTAATCCTTGAAAATCATATGTAATCAAGCTATTCAATTCTCATTTATAACTTAACCGAACTTGTAATCAAACTTGCTCAAACAGAAAATATTCAATTAAAACCAGATTTGAAAAATATTCAGCTTTTTGGATAGAAAATACTAGCTACAAAGGTAAATGCTTCGACGTATATATGAACTCTAAGCATTACCCGTGCCGGAAGATCCATCGATGAGAAATCAAAGTGGTCACACAACAAAGAGTTTTCAAAATTGGTTTTCCCAACTACAAAGCATTCTTCTGGTTAGAAACCATTAGAGAATCAATATTCCTTGAATAAAGAGTGAGAATTCTCCCTCGGATCACATCGAAACTTAGCTGAAAGTAAAACCCATGAAATCGAAAATCGACGACAATCAACATGTAAATCAAAGGAAAGTAAACAACAAAATGGTAAGAAATAGATTCACTGAGAATTGCTTCAAATTGATAATTTCAAATACAAGAACAAACAATGCAAATTAAGCTTTTGAAAATGGAAATGAAAGTACACAAGTTGTCTTCAACGAAACTTGGCAAAATTAAAACTAAAACTAAGAGCTCTAAACTAAGTAGAAGGCTCTATCTTCTTCATATAGACACACATATATATAACCCATATCATCTTCCTCCTTATTGGCCAAAGCAAGTAGCGTGGGCGGTGGATTCTCATTTCGAAGAAGTTTCCTCCACTCGGCTTGTCCAATGAAAATGTTCTCACGACTTGTTGGAGGTGCCATCATCCAATTGGAATCAAGCTCATGAGGATTGGTAGCCGACATATGTTCAACCTGTTGAATAAGAGATTCAACTGGTTGAATAAGACCGATTGAAAGTGATATTTAACCAGTTGAAAGCCAATCGGTTAGGCCTATTTTTCCATAATTGTCTACTGTTTTCTTTCATGATGCATCTTCACTTCCTTCTTAAGCTTTTTATTTGCATTTTCATTGATCCTCATCACCTCTCTTACACCTACAACAACAAATGTGACCTTAATAAATTTACAAGCCATATTCGGAGGAATGTTCATCAAGCCAATGCATTAAATGAATGGATTAGATTATAAAATATGCAATACTGAGTGTCAAACATACCCCCTAACTTAAGATTTGCTAGTCCCTAGCAAACCAAAAATATAAAAGCATGCATAAAAAAAATGCACAATAAAAATAGAAAACCAATTTCGTAGGATTCTTGATTGCATTTAGCATATGCAAAAAACCGTTAAACCCCTAAGTCACTCCTAGTGGACGAGTTATGTCTCATGAATGTTTTCAGTGAAGGTACCTACAAACTTCTTTTTACACATCCTGAAACTTAGAACATATTATAGCATCCTAATGAAAAAATTATTTATTAAAAATTCCCTATCCACACAAGAGCTCCACCACATATTTAAATGCTATGTAAAAGTATTCAAATGTACATTTCCATTAGAAACTCCTATTTGTGTAAAATGATAGAGAAATTTAAGAAATTTATCAAATACAACCCAAATCTATATCAGTTATCCAATTTTGCTTTGATGCAAATCTAACCAAGGATTCACTTTTAGAATAGAAAACCTCTGATTATAGTTTTCCTTACTCATTAGTTTAAGGCAACTGATTATAGTGACGTGTCACTCATGATTTATATGTGAGATAGATTCTTATAGTTCAATATATATATATATATATATATATATATATATATAGCTCACATATATTTTAGAAATGATGAACATTTATGCAAATGAAATGGCATTGACATAACCTTATGAAAGAATGTTAGAGCAAATGAAAGTAGTACAGTTGACCTATCTCTAAGATGATTTGTTCATACATTTTCCATAATTCCCAAGATCAAATAGGACTTTATCCAGTTGTAATGTGACCTTGGGTGAAAATTTAAGCTAAAGAAATGAAGGGATATTGAAATTAAAAAATGAGTTATCCTGAGAATATAAGTTTTCTAATCACATCTTCTCTTTTGGAAATCAATTGGCTCACCTCATTCATTTCTCTTTCTTTCCCCATTTCATTGCCTTTTCCACAAGTAATTCTTTTATTTTTCTCTTTTTTTCTTTCAATTCCTTTCTTTCTTGCTTTTGCATGTCAACAATAAGCTCAAATACTCATCATCCTCTTTTTTTTTTCTTCCACTTTTTTCTTTTCTTTTCTTATAGCCACAATTCCCTCTTCACATTATAGACAATAGAAATCCCTAGATAACCAAACTAAGATTAACACATTTATGCATAGCTTGGCAAAACATCTGGCTAAGAAATGAAATTTTCATTAAAGCTCAATCACGACTTACAGGGATGATGTCAAGAAAGAATATGCTTAGGCTCTATTTAATTCAAAGATGACCTAAGGTTGTTTCTTAAAAATACATGACAATGTACTCTTTTGCATTGAGATATACTCAACTAACTACCTCATTTACACTAACCAAAACAAAAAAAAATGAAATTTTTGAAAGAGATTGAATTTGAAAGGATAGTCTTTTGAAAATATAATTTAACCCTCCAACAAAAAATGACACAAAAGCTCACAAGGGTAATATGTTCATCTCCACTATGTATGTCAAGCATTTTAAGATGTGAATCTCATTCAAAAAATTGAAAAAAATAGCATGCTCAGGGTGTGCATAAGTTGAGTTCCAAATGAAAATATGTACATGATACTTAAACATAGAATAAACTCCTCCAATGTGCTAACATGCAAATAACTCAAGATTCTAGTAGAATAATTAAAAAATCTTATTCTAGTTAAGAGAGAATAATAAAATTCAAATCAGATGCTTTGTTTTTTCTTTTTTCAAAATTTTTCAATTTTTCTCATTTTTCACATATAACATGGTGGTATAACATAGTAATGGTGCACCCTTTACCATTGGAATTGATGGGTACTCATCAGTAATATGCCCATACTTAGCACTGATCTTACATGTATACTCATAAATGAATCATTTGATATGTTTTACATTGATAGATCTATAGGTTCTCAAGCATGTTGGGTAAGTTAGTTCCTAACATGTTACATGTTTTCACTTGCATGATGTATAAATACTTATGCCCTATGCTTAACTTGGTGCTTTCCATACCAGTGATTATGTTATGTATTTTTCTAAAATATATTGCTTTTCATGAGCTGTAAACCCTCACATTCTTGTCTTTATATAATAATGTAATGATTTTGAAATGCTCATATATGTAGTGAGAGAATGATGAACTATATAGGTTGTAAAAGTAGAATTTAGGAAGTGTTCTAAAGTTAAAACACATTTTTTTATAGAACTTGGGTAGAAAGAATTTTGACACTTTCTTAGTATTTGGACCATAACTTTTTACCCTGATGTTTGTTTGATCTGAAGTTTTTACAGTAGATTCTAGACTTCCAAGGCTACAAAAGAGTATTTCACAAATATTTTTCAAATCGACCTCTAAATAGGTCAAAACTTTACTGAACATTTCAGTAAAAACTAGGAGTCTGTTCGAACGTGAATCCACATTTGAATGAAAGTGAGTCCCAGTACTTTGGTGCTTGCAGAGCTTTGATGGAAAAAGTAAAAGTATTGCCAGTAATTTGCACTACTAACGTTCGAACGCCAAATGACGTTCGAACGTGAGGTCAAAATCCTGAGTCGGATTCACGAGAAGTGGTATGTTTCTCACACTCTTGTCCATTGAGGGTAGGGTTTATTTATATGTATGTTTAAATCATAAATATTTGTTATGTAATCTTGTTTCTTGATGTTCTTGCAAATCTTACCATGTTTTGAGAGAAGTTATGGCTTGATAGCTATAAAATTCATGTTCTTGATGTCAAAACCTAATTTTTCAAGAAATAGAGATTTTTCTCTTGATATTCCTGGGTTGGATTTGTCATTGCCGATACGTCAGTATATGCCCTTCTTAAAGTTGTGTATCCTTGTGAGAATTGGAGGTGTGTGTGTGTGTGGGCCAGGATATTCTCAATGTGTGTATTCATGCGAAGTCTTACTTTCTACTTGAGATACAATTGGGGATACAGATACATAATGTGGGTAATGATACATGGTGGGGAGTGATACAAGAAATTGTTGGAAATGGTTTATTGTTAAAAATGGTAAATTGTTGGTAATGGTTTATTGTTTGGAATTAGTTTTACTTCTTCATTTAAATTATGGCGCTACTGTGCAAACTTGAGATCTGATTAACTGTCACTGTTTTATTTCAAAAGTTATATATGATATTTGTGAAATGAGACCGCCCCGTTTTATATGTTACTAAACCTTACTCGAGCTTGGGAGGATTTTCCTAGAGAGTTTAGTCCTCAACCCCTTACAAACGACATTTTCAAATTTTGGTCTAGAGAAAGAGCTCGGAGTTGATGAACAGGTAGTTTGGGAAACTCAATTGAATGGAAGCATGGATCCCGAGGGGGATGTTTAGAGTTGTTCGCTAGAATAGGAGATTCATTTTGAGACAATGTATGGATGATATTTTGTTTTTCCGCTGCAAGATAATATTTGATTTTTGGGTGTAATTGTCATAGTTTGACATATTCTTTTGGATGTAATGGCCATGGTTTGACATATTCTTTTACATGACACTATAGATATTTTGTATGATGAATGAAATTTTCTTTTTTATGGAATTTATTAGATGATCTCATGATGTGAATAGTTTTAGACAGCAATGTCGTCCAAGGTGGATTTTGGGGCGTTACAGGTTTTGTATCAGAGTCTAGGAATTAATATTGAAATAATTACTAGAATAAGTCCCCGGTAACGGCGCCAAAAACTTGTTGTCCGAATTTGATATTGACAATTTACGTGCAAGTATACACGATCAACAAGTAATAAAGTAATAAGTAGAGTATCGTTCCTACGGAGAATTATTGCTAACAAATTTCAAGTGCTAACTTTATATCAATTCAATTTTATTTAAACAACTAGAATTGAACTATGAATTTACTAATTTAAAACTAAACCTAAACTTAATAATCAAGGGTTGAATTTACCGGGTAAAAGAACTTAAGATTACAACTTCCCCTAATACTTCGTATAAATCTTTCTAACTCTTTTTCCAGTTAATTGATCAAAATAAGTTGTTAACTGAGAACTCAAAGTTATTTATCAAACCTCTTCCGATAGTTAAAAAAAATTATCTATCCCAATTAAATTACGATATTCCTATGCAAAATAAGTTGGAATAGATTCATTAAGTTCAAACTCTCATAAAAGTTAAACACGACATATCGGTATATTCCTATCCTATACACAAACCCAGCTATTCAATCTTAAGAAGAATTAACCAGATGCATGTCATCATATTCAGATCTAAACCTAGAATTCATCTCCCAATTTCATCTAGGTTATCAAACTAATTGTTGGCCACACAATCATACATCAATCACAAAATATGACAAATAACTCATATAAGATCAATACAAACTAGAAACGAGAGTAGATTAATTTAACTAGACATAGGTTCCGTTGCAATCTTAATAAAATTTTAGTTCATAATGTAATTGAAAAACATCATTCTAAAATTCAACATCTTAGGAAATCAAGAAATAAAAGTAAGAGAAAAGAATGACAACTTAGGTGCAATCTTCAATCCTTCTCTAGCCTTCAAGACCAATCTTCTTTGTATCGATTCCTTTGATTCTTGTCTTCAATTTTCTTCCAATTCCTTGGATTTTCCAGGTGTTTTAAGCCCCCAAAAGTCAGTATATATCATCCTCACACAAACCCTAGCATATATGTAGCTTTTGAGTCCAATTCCGGATCAAAAACAAGGTAAAATTCGTGTCACAGACCAACACAAGCGCAACTGAGTCAAAAATCAGTGCAGGGGTGCCATTTGGATAGAATGTTGGCGCAGGGGCGCCAGTTTTGGGGCTGGGGCGCCCCCCCTCCAATTAAGCCTAAAATGCCCTTATTGCTTCCTCTTCAAAAATTCAACATTTTGGCTCCAAATTAACTTTGTTTCCTCCCAAATGATCATGATTCCTTCCAAATGATCATCCCTACAAAATAACTTGCAATTTCAATTTCATTAAACCTTGCAATTTCAATTTTAAAACACACAAAATAAATAAAAAAGGAATATAAAATAATTGAAAACTTGCAATTTCGTCAAACCGAAAATACTCAATTTGTAGGTATAAAACCCACTCATCAAATACCCTCAAACTTAAATCTTTGCTTGTTCTCAAGCAAAATACTAAGAACAAAAACTATAAAAATTAATCAACCAACTACTCAAACATTGAATCAATATGAATATGAATAATGGCCCCAAAAGTTAATACAAATAATAATTCACGGGAACTTAAAAACAGTGCAAAGTCTATCAATTCAACATACACCCTAATTTTACCTCTGGTCGTGACCTTTTAAATACATAGATATATCCGAACTATCAAGTTAGTTATCTCCCAAATACATTTACGTAATCAAATGCTTCATAGGAGATACTTAGTATCAACTCTATGAACTTACGTTTCACATCAACCTCTGCTTATTAAGGCAACCATATAATTAGAAGGTCTAAAGATTTTTTTTTTTTCTCACTTTTTTTTTTCTCTTTTTCATTCGTTTGGTGAGTGCATTTTATGCTCCATCTCACCTCATTTTGAACGAGTGCGTTTTATGCTCCATCTCACCTTTTCTTGAACGAGTGCGTTTTACGCTCCATCTCGTTCTCCACATGTGTTTATGAGTGAATGCATTTTACGCTCCATCTCTACTCACCACATGCCTTTTTCTTGTTTTTTTTTTTAATCTAACTCATGAAGGATCAAATCAAAATAATTTTCAAAAAACTCACTTTTTTTTTACTAACCCATCATAACCAATATTTCCCCCAAACTTATATGAATACCTCCATTCGCTTTGAATGATACTTAAATAAGTTTTTTAAAGTTTCAATGATATGTCCCACAAGTATTTAACCAAATAAATTCTCTAAATAATAACTAACCAAATAGATGAATATGTGCTGATGAATGAAAGGATCACAAACAATGTAAAACCAACTAGTATGTCAAACTACAGATTCAACATGTTCTTCAATTTCCTTGAATTGAAAATTAATCTCATTCATCATTGGCCATGATCAAATTCAATCAAGCCATTGCTCAAGTCGTACTAAATCATGTTATCTAATGGCATACCTAATAATGCAAATGCAAACAAAAAAACACCCCCAAACTTAAAGTAAACATTGTCCTCAATGTATAAAGTTGGAAAAATTAAGACAAAGGACTTCCTTGAGACTGCGCTAGTCTGCATCATCATTAGCATCCTCGTCGTTTGCTGAGTCGAGAATGTATTGGGGAAATATAGGTGGGCTGTTCTTGGCTCCTAATAATGCTTTGTGTGTGCTTGAACTTTATGTTTAGTCCTTGGGACTAGCAAGCAATTGACATACCAATTAAAATGCACTAACTAACTAACTACATTATTTCTTATAAAAAACTAAATTAAAATAAAATGAAATAAAACTTAGAAACTAAAATTTGGGTTGTCTCCCAATTAGCGCTTGTGTTTATAGTCTTCAGGCTGACTACTCCTATTTCATCCCGGGTCGACAAGGATAATTGAGGTCTTCCACGATCAATGTCACCGCTCCAATATTGGTTCAGTCTTTGCTCGTTCACCTTGAAAGTTCTCTTCAAGTTAGCTTCCTTAACTTCGCCTGCTCCATGTGGGATCACCTTCTCTTTATATAGCTTGGCCTTCTCAAGTGGATCTGAAATATAATTTCCTACGAATACCCCATTCACTGTCTTTTCAACCAAATCCACCCAAAAACATTCTATCGCTTCCTTTGGAAATTTCATAGCTGAAAATACATTGAATGTAACCTCTTCATCTTGGACTCGCATAGTTAGCTTACCTTTTTGTACATTGATAAGTTTTATCCCCGTTGCTAAGAATGGTCGCCCAAGAATAATAGGTATTTCCCAATCTTCCTCGCAATCTAAGATTATGAAATTAGCTAGAAAAATGAACTTATCCACTTTAACTAGAACATCCTTAACTATGCCCCTTGGATAAATGAGTAATCTATCCGCAAGCTGCAATGTAACATTCGTCGACTTTGCTTCATTCAACCCCAATTACTAATAAATTGAGAGTGACATCAAGTTAATACTAGCTTTAAAGTCAAATAATGCTTTCCCAAAAAATTAACTGCCTATTGTGCATGGAGTTGTAAAGCTACGCGGCTCTTTTAGCTTTGTTGGTAGCTTCTTTTGAAGAATAGCACTACACTCTTTCGTAAGTGCTACTGTCTCGAAATCACCTAGTTTTCTCTTTCTTGACAGAATTTCCTTCACAAATTTCACGTAGCTAGGCATTTTCTCCACTGCTTCTGTAAAAGGGATATTTATTTGGAGCTTCTTAAACATTTACATGAATTTAGAGAACTGTTTATCCCACTTCTATTTTTGCAAACGTTGTAGAAACGGCATGGGAGGCACAATAGGTCTCAGATTACCTCTATTAAAACATGCAAATGGATCTTCTTCTTTCTTTTCATGTTCCACATCCTTGCTATCTTTTTCTTTACCCTCACTATCATCTCCTAGTGATTATTTTGGAGTTCCACCAACAACCTTAGGTAACTCTTTTCCGCTTCATAATGTAATAGCATTGCAGTACTCCTTTCCTTCCATCTTAGGATTGATCTCCGTATCACTAGGTAGAGTGCCTTGAGGTCGGTTGTTAATGGCATTAGCAAGCTAACCCATTTGGTTTTCCAGGTTTTGGATTGATACATCCATACTGTTCATCCTTGTCTCACTTTGTGCTATGTACCTAGAAAGCAGATCCTCCAAATTCTATTTCTTTTCCTGCTGTGGAGCTTGATTCTGAAAGCCTGGTGGGTTTGATTGTGTTGGAGCAGAAGATTGGGCTTGATTATTATTCCAAGACAAGTTCGATTGAGTCCTCTAACCAGGGTTATAATTGTTGAAATTATTGCTATGTTGCTGCCTATTGAAGTTACCAATGTATTGTACCGACTCTGAACTAATTGCACATTGATTGGTTGAATGGTTCCTGGCACAATTCACAAATAACTGCCACACTTTGAATAGGTTGCACCCCTAAAGCATTAATCCTCTTTGTCAATGTAGCAACATGTGCAACCAATGCAGTAACCGCATCAACTTCATAAATCCCAGTTACCTTTGGCTAATTGATCCTTGTAGAGGGCCATTAATAATGTTGGTAGTCATCGTTTCCAATAACTCATAAGCTTCATCAAAAAATTTTCCATCAATGCCCCACCTGCAACTGCATCGATACTAGTTCGAGTAGTACTAAACAACCCATTGTAGAACGTTTAAACTTGCAACCACTCAGGAATACCATGGTGAGGGCATTTTTGGAGTAAGTCCTTGAATCGCTCCCAAGCTTCATATAGAGTTCAGAATCATGTTGTGCGAAGTAATGTTGTTCCTCATCCTTGTAGTTTTAGCTGGTGGAAAGAATTTAACTAAGAATTTTTGAGCTAAATCTGTCGACGTAGTAATAGAACCTGGCGGCAATGAATGCAACCAACTCTTCGCCTTATCACAAAGTGTGAAAGGAAAAAGTTGGAGTCTAATCGCATCTTCAAAAACCCTATTGTATTTGAATGTGTCGCAAATCTCCAGAAAACTCACCAAATGATTGTTTGGATTGTCGTTAGGCAAACTGCCAAACTGTACTGAATACTGAATCATTTGGATGGTACCCGACTAAATCTCGAAACTGTTTACTTGAATTGCGGGCCTTTGAATGCTCGATTATATTTTCGTAACAAGCGGCATAGCATAATCCCTTAGCGATTTTTGTTCATCTTCAGCCATAGTTTTTTGATTATTAACTTCTTGACACTGCTTTCGCAAGTTTCAGAGCCTTTTTTTGATTTCATCTTCGTATGATAATAACTCCTGACCTGTAGATCTTGTTTACATACAAAATTCAACAGTACTTGCAAAATCAATTAAAATAGAAAATTAAATAAGTTTAAACTAAGATCAAATTGATTGAAATTAATATTAAAATAATTACTAAAATAAGTCCCCGGCAACGACGCCAAAAACTTGTTGTCCAAATTTGATATTGACAATTTACGTGCAAGTATACACGATCAACAAGTAATAAAGTGATAAGTAGAGTATCGTTCCTACAGAGAATTATTGCTAACAAATTCCAAGTACTAACTTTATATCAATTTAATTTTATTTAAACAACTGGAATTGAACTATAAATTTACTAATTTAAAACTAAACATAAACTTAATAATCAAGGGTTGAATTTACCAGGTAAAAGAACTTAAGATTTCAATTTCCCCTATTGTTTCGTATAAATTTTTCTAACTCTCTTTCCAGTTAATTGATCAAAATAATTTGTTAATTGAGAACTCAAAATTATTTATCAAACCTCTTCTGATAGTTAGATAAAATTATCTATCCCAATTAAATTACTATATTCCTATGCAAAATAAGTTGGAATAGATTCATTAAGTTCAAACTCTCATAAAAGTTACACATGGCATATAGGTATATTCCTATCCTATACACAAACCCAGCTATTTAATCCTAAGAAGAATTAACCAGACGCATGTCATCATATTCAGATCTAAACCTAGGATTTATCTCCCAATTTCATCTAGGTTATCAAACTAATTTTTGGCCACACAATCATACATCAATCACAAAATATGACAAATAACTCATATAAGATCAATAAGAACTAGAAATGAGAGTAGATTAATTTAACTAGACTTAGGTTCCGCTGCAATCTTAATAAAAATTTAGTTCATAACATAATTGAAAAACATCATTCTAAAATTAAAAGTAATCTTAGGAAATCAAGAAATAAAAGTAAGAGAAAAGAATGAAAACTTAGGTGCAATCTTCAATCCTTCTCTAGCCTTCAAGACCAATCTTCTTCGTGTCGATTCCTTCGATTCTTGTCTTCAATTTTTTTCCAATTCTTTGGCTTTTCCAGATGTTTTAAGCCACCAAAATTCAGTATATATCATCCCCACACAAACCCTAGCATATATGTAGCTTTGGAGTCCAATTTCGAGTCAAAAATATTTTGGCTCCAAAATTGACCTTGTTCCCTCCCAAATGATCATGATTCCTTCTAGATGATCATCCCTACAAAATAACATCAAAACACACAAAATAAATAAAAAAGAACATAAAATAATTAAAAACTTATAATTTTATCAAATCGAAAATACATAATTAGTAGGTATAAAACTCACTCATCAAATGACATTTATCAATGCCCAAGGGAGCCAACCACTTTGGTACAATACCAAAATGGAAACAAAAACCACAATGGGGGGTTTCAACCATTAGCTCTTTTACCGGGGAATAGGGACAAAAATAGAAGAATGATAGTTCTTAGAGAATTTTTTAGGCAACGCCCACTTACTTTCCAAGGAAGTTCTCACTCTTTGGATGCGGATAAGTGGATTCGTAGGGTGAATAAAATGTGTGACAGCATGAGAGTTGCAGAGGATCTACGGGTCAGCCTAGCTACATATCTACTAGATGGGGAGACAGATCCTTGGTGGGATTCGGTGAAAAGAAGGAGGAACACAAATGCTTTTACTTGGGAGGAGTTTGATCAAATCTTCCAAAATAAGTATTTTCCTAAATAGGTCAGTGACAAAATGAGTGCAGATTTCTTAGCTCTAACACAAGGTAGCATGACGGTGGCAGATTATGAAAGAAAGTTTGATCAGCTATCCTGCTATGCCACAGATTTTATCTCTACTAAGGCCAAGAGGGCTAAATGATTTGAGCAGAGCTTGAGATCTACCATCAAGGGGAAGCTTATGTCTTAGAAGATTCAGGACTCTGGGGATCTTGTTGACAGAGCTGCACTAGTGGAGAAATACACAGAGGACAACCAGAGACGACAAAACTTTGCGAGGGGAGGTCCAATCAGGACCGATGCTAGTAGTAGCGGAGTGTAGAGGGCGGCACCATATCGTAGCCCAAACCAGGCGGTTGGATACAGATTTCAAACAACTCAAAAAATTGGAGGCTTATTAGAGATGGTAAGAGTAGGCCCACGAGCCTGCTTTTCATGTGGAGGTTTGAGGCATATTCGGAATCATTGTCCGATCTCTCCACCCCAAAGGAATACCCAGACGGTCAGATAGGTGAATAAAACTAAGCCTCCACTATAGAAGCCACTACAACAGAAACCATAAGGAGCTATAGACCAAGGTAGTACCAATCAAGGAAGAGTTTTTGCTTTGACCTAACCCGAGGAAGATGTTTCCAATGCAGTTGTGGAAGGTATTATGCTTCTCTATAATTCTTGGGCCCGAATTTTATTTGATCCCGGTGCTGCTCATTCCTTCATACGTATTACATATGCTATTAAATTAGGATTAAAATTTGAGAATTTTCTTTGAGTATTGCCATGCTTACGGGAGAACGGTTGGATACTAGAAGGGTATGTAGAGGTTGTGTGCTTCAAATTGGGGAGCAAGAATTAATTGTAGACTTGGTTGCATTCTACATGAAGGGTTATGACAAATAATTGGGATGAACTTGTTGTCCACTTTCCTTGTAGTAATGGATTATTTTTGTAAACGAATTTTATTTCAACCACCGGGAGGGGTAGCTTTCATTTCATTAATGATCAAAATTCAGTCCACCCATTTTCCACTATGGATAATAGGTTCTTGAAAGCTAAGGCAGGGAGCAATTTGAGTTTCTTAGCCAGCTTAATAGGAGATGATCGAGATAAATTCCAATCTGTCGTGGTATTGATAGTGTCTGATTTTTTAGATGTCTTTCCACAAGAACTACCTAGGTTACGCCCACAGAGAAAGATTGAGTTTACGATTGACCTATATCCAAGAGCCGAGCCCATATCCATTGCTCCTTATAGATTGACACCTTTGGAGTTGAAGGAGCTAAGGAAACAACTATTGGCTATTAGGTTTATCCGTTTAAGCACTTCACCTTGGGAGCCCCGGTCCTCTTTGTGAAGAAGCATGATGAACACTTCGATTATGCACGGATTACCGAAGGTTGAATCGAGTGACAGTGAAGAATAAATACTCATTTTCATGAATTGATGATTTATTCGATCAACTGAGGGGTTCTAAGTATTACTCTAAGACTGATCTTCACACAGGGTACCATCAACTAAAGATCAAGGAGGAGGATATTCCTAAGACAGCTTTTTGTACCCGATATGGTCATTTCGAATATATAGTAATGTTGTTTGGACTGACTAATGCTCCTGCAGTCTTCATGGATTTGATGCACTGGGTATTCCGGTCGTATTTAGATTAGTTTGTCATTGTGTTTATTGATGACATATTAATCTATTCACGAACACAAGGGGAACATGAACACCATCTTTTGATAGTGCCTCAGACCTTGAGAGAACATAAGTTATATGCTAAGATGAGCAAATGCAAGTTTTGGATGAAGGAATTAAAATTCCTTGGCTATGTTGTGTCAAAATAAGGTGTAGTTGTGACCCCATGAAGATTGAAGCAGTGATGAAATGGGAACCACCGAGGAATGTGACTAAAGTATGTAGTTTTCTGGGATTAGTAGGCTATTACCAGAGGTTTGTGGAAGGGTTCTCAAAACTAGCGATGCCAATGACTCGTCTTATGAAAAAGGGAGAAAAATTCTTGTGTACTCAAGAGTGTGAACTAGCCTTTCGCATCTTAAAGGAAAGGTTGACAACGGCTCCTGTCCTCATTCTTCCAAGTAGAGGGGAAGGATATGATGTTTACACAGGTGCTTCATTATAAGGCTTGGGATGTGTGCTGATGTAGGAAGGTAAGGTAGTTGTTTATGGCTCGAGACAACTAAAGAAATATGAGCAGAATTATCCCACTCACAACTTGAAGCTTGCTACTGTGGTCTTTGCTCTTAAGTTGTGGAGGTGTTACCTGTATGCATAAAAGTTTCAAGTGTTTTCTGATCATAAGAGCCTTAAGTATATATTCACACAAAAAGACTTGAATCTTCAGCAAGGCAGGTGGATTGAATACCTAGAAGATTACGACTTCACACTTAACTACCATTCAGGGAAGGCTAATGTAGTAGTAGATACACTTAGCAGAAATTCTCAGGTTGAAATCAATGTTTTTGCTATTAATAGGTGGAAGATGATGGATGCTTTGGAGGAATTTAATCTATTAGTGGATAGATAAGAGGACCGACTATGCTTATTTAATCTGGTGGCTCAACCAATTCTCCGACAAAGGATTGTGGAGTTGCAACGATTAGATATAGAGTTGAGCCCTATTCGGGGTAGATTGGAGAGGAATGAGATGATTGAAAACTGGTCAATACATAATGATGAGTTACAATTTCGTGGAACACTATGTGTACCAATCAATAACCAAGTAAGGGAAGAAGGGTTGGGTGAGTGCCATCGTTCAAAATTCTCCATACATCTGGGTAGTACTAAGATGTATAGAGACATGAAGCGTCAGTATTGGTGAAAAGGGATGAAACAAGACGTGGCTAAGTACATTGTAAAGTGCGTGGTGTGTCAGCAAGCGAAAGTGCATGGAGGATTATGCAGTCCTTACCTATCCCAGAGTGGAAGTGGGATCACATTACCATGGATTTTGTTTTTGATTTTTCACAGACATCACGAGGGCATAATACCGTATGGGTCACTTTAGATAGACTCACCAAGTCTGCTCATTTCTTGAGTATGAAGACCACTGACACTTTAGAGACCTTGAGCAAGCTTTAAATTTGCGAGACTATTAGATTACATGGAGTTCCACTCTCTATTGTGTCGGATCATGATTCTCATTTTGTGGCACAATTTTGGCAAAGTCTTCAACAAGCTATGGATACAGATTTGCACTTTAGCACCACCTTTCATCCTCAAACAGATGACCAATCCGAGAGAGTGATACAAATTTTGTAGAACATGTTCCGAGCTTGTGTGTTGGACTTCGAAGGAAGTTGAAGTGATCATTTACCGCTGGTGGAATTCACAAATAACAATAGTTTTCAATCTAGCATTGGCACGGCATCGTATGAGGCATTGTATAGGATACTATATAGGTACCCGACTTGTTGGTTAGAAGCTAGAGAGAGTAGTTTGTTTGGGCCAAAAATTATTCGGGAGAATACTGGGAAAATTCAACTAATTAGGGAAAGACTACGCACGACACAAAGTAGCTAGAAAAGCTATGTAGATAGAAGAAGAAAACCATTGGAATTCCAAGAGGGGGACTATGTGTTCCTCAAAGTGTCACCCAAGAAGGGAGTGTTTAGGTTTGGCAAGAAGGAGAAGTTAGCCCCCAGGTACACTAGACTGTTTGAAGTGATCAAAGTGGTGGGTAAAGTGGCGTATCAACTTCGATTACCAGCCCAGTTTTTAGGAGTGCATGACATGTTCTATGTGTCAATGTTAAGAAAGTGTCAATCGGACACAACGCATGTCGTGGATTTGGAGGGAATTGAAATTCAAGATAGAACAACATATGAAGAAAAACTGGTGGGGATTCTCGATACCAAGGAGAAGGTGTTTTGGAATAAAGTAATCCAACTAGTGAAAGTCTTGTGGCAACATCATGGGATGGAGGAACCTAGCTGGGAACCAGAGCTGGAGATGCGAGAGAAGTACCCTAATTTGTTCTCTACTTAAGGTAAGTTTCGAGGACGAAACTTTCTTAAAGGGGGTGGATTGTAAACCCCCACATTCTTGTCTTTATATAATAACGTAATGATTTTGAAATGCTCATATATGTAGTGAGGGAAGCATGAACTATATAGGTTGTAAAAGTAGAAGTTAGGAAATGTTCCGGAGTTAAAACACATTTTTTATAGAACTTGGGTAGAAAGAATTTTGACACTGCCTTAGTATTTGAGCCATAACTTTTTACCTCTATATTCGTTTGATTTGAAATTTTTATAGTAGATACTAGACTTCCAGGGCTACAACAGAGTATTTCAGGAAACTTTTCCAAATCGACCTCTAAATATGTCAAAACTTCACTAGAAGTTTCAGCAAAAATTAGGAGTCCGTTCGAACGTGAATCCACATTCAAATGACATTGAGTCCCAGTACTTTGGTGCATGTAGAGCTCTAATGGAAAAAGTAAAAATATTGGGAGCAATTAATGTTTAAACGTCATAATGACGTTC
The DNA here is from genome assembly GCA_963454935.2 of Ilex paraguariensis. NCBI lineage: Eukaryota > Viridiplantae > Streptophyta > Magnoliopsida > Aquifoliales > Aquifoliaceae > Ilex > Ilex paraguariensis. The sequence goes on from CAUOFW020001540.1 coordinate 63,106, forward strand.
AAACATGAAGCAGTAATTTGCATTACTAACGTTCGAACTCCAAATGACGTTCGAACGTAAGGTCAAAATCCTAAGTATCAGATTCACGATAAGTGGTCTGTTTCTCACTCTATAAATACTTAAGGACACCTCTCTTAGCCTCATTTCACCATTTCTAACCCTAGAGAGTCTAAGAGAGGAAGAAAGAGGGAGAGAAACACAAGATCAAGGGAGATTTTCACATTGAAGTGGATCAAATCTTCTAGTTTTTCACACAACACTAAGGAAGAATGATAGGGGTTTCTTGTCACTCTTGTCCATTGAGGCTAGGGTTTATATATATGTATGTTTTGACTCTAAATCATAAATATTGGTTATAGAATCCTTGTTCTTTGATGTTCTTGCAAATCTTACCATGTTTTGAGTGAAATTATGATTTGATAGCCATAAAATTCATGTTCTTGATGTCAAAACCTAGTTTTTCAAGAAATAAAGATTTTTCTCTTGATATTCCTGGGGTTGGATTCGTTACTGCCGATGTGTCGGTATACGCTCTTTCTAAAGTTTGTGTATCCTTGCGAGGATTGGGTGTGTGTGTGGGTCAGGATATTCTCAATCTGTGTATTCATGCAAAGTCTTACTTCCTACCTAAAATACAATTGAGGATACAAATACATAATGTGGGTAATGGTACATGGTGGGGAATGATATAAGAAATTGTTGGAAATGGTGAATTTTTGGTAATGTTTTATTGTTTGGAAATTTGTTTTACTTCTTCATTTAAATTATGGCTACTGTGTAAACTTGAAATCTGATTAACTGTCATTGATGGGCTAAGCCTAGGGGCCTAACTCAAATTATAGGCCTGGTCTGATTTTATAGCCCATCTCCAAGAGATCCAACAAGTCCAGCTCAATGTGGTTAACTTGAACAAGCTCATCAAGATCAAAGAGCTACATCAGCAGGAGCATGCAAGGTCACACAACAACCTCCCCCTAGCCAATTTGGAATAAGGGTCATCCAAGAGCTTCCTCCTACCCACCTTGGAGTAAGGGTCATCCAAAAGCCTCTTCTTAGCCACCCTAGAGTTAGGGCTATCCCAAAGCCTCATCTTCGCCTCCTTGGAGAGAGTCAACCCTTACCTCATCCTTTGACCGAGTCTCATGAAGAGTATTGTAACCACCTCGCCCATTGAGAAGAGGTCACCACCTCCTTCGGATCAGCTATTTAATTACTATTAAATCACCCCAATCAGTTAAGACCGCCAGACTAGCTACTCAATTACTATAAGGCAACTATAAATTGTAAGCCCTACCAACACTTGGGGGGTAACACACTCATTTGAGCATAATTCTCTCCTCTTCCTCTCAAAGCTTGTAACTCTTTACTCTCCCTACACACTTGAGTTAATAAAATACTCGGAAATCCTTGTCATTCAAAGTAGACATAAGTCACGTTGATTGAACTACTATAAACCTTGTTTTCTCTCTTCCTCTACTTATTTACTGTATTTTTTTACTACTTACTTGACAGGTGGTGTGCAAACCAATTTATGCATCATCAGTTTGGTGCCATTTGTGGGAATGATAAAATTCTCACCTAAACACTTTCTTTGTTGTAGATCACCACCAGATCCAAGAATCAACCTGTAGACAATCCAACATGAGAGGAGGAGGTTGCTCCTCCACCTGCCAATCCCGTCCCAAATGCATAGCAGATGCTGGGCACAATGTAGTAGCTTATAGCCTAGAACCAACAGATTCTACAACTGATGCTCAGACAACAAGGAGAAACATAGTCTAGACCTTAAGTCAAAGGAGCTCCACGCCCTAGTCATCAAGGAGCTCCTCACCTAGGCGCTCCCCATGCCCCATCTTTGAGAGTTCCCTTAGGCTCCCCACACAAGGGGACCCATTATGAGTGACCTCCACCTCCACTTCCAGCTCCTACTTCCCATGGTAGAGACCCTCATTTCCAAGAAGATGAGGGTGAAAACCAAAGCATGGAACATGGAACCATTTCCATAATAATTCTAGAGGACCTCCTCCCAATCACTAGGATAAAAGAATTAAGAAGGTGCAAAATCAACTTTGTGATGTATTTAATGCCATGAAGGCACACGGACCTGAGACAATAGACTACCTTATAAGGTGAACCGACATGCCTTTCAAACCTGACGTGGCAAACTATCCACTTCCTTAGAAATTCAAAATGTCATTCGTCAAAACCTTTTACGGTACGAAGGATCCACTAGACCACCTCGAAAATTTTAAGACCTTGATGCAGTTGCCCAACGTCCCCAACAAAATCACGTGCAGAGCGTTCCTAACCTCCTTGAAGGGATCCACTCGGCAATGGTTCACCAATCTCTCCCCAACCTCCATTGGCTCATTTATTGAGCTGAGCAAGTCCTTTGTGACGCACTTCATTGGAGGACGCCGCCACCAGAAGCCTGCCACCCATTTGCTCAACATAAAGCAGGATCGAGACTAGGGCCTGAGGAGCTACCTCACTCGTTTCAATGAGGAGGTCCTTCAGGTCGAGGAGCCTGATGATAAGTTCAACATGACCAAATTCCTAAGAGGCCTCCGGTCATCAAGCTTCCTCTTCTCAGTGATGAAGCGCCCACCAAAGAGCATGTCAGAGCTACTAGCAAAGGTCCAGAAATACATTAATGTTGAGGACATTACATGGGCTAGATGAGGTGAGTTCTCTAGAACTGGAGAGAAAAGAAAAGAAAGAGATAGGGACGACAAGAATGAGAGTAATAACAAGTGCAGCAGGACAGAGAGGGTACCCGCCAAAGACTGGATCTATCCTGCACCCCAGAGAGATCAACAAGTCGTCACTCCCCTCAATGCCACTATTGAGCAGATCCTATTACAGATCCAGGATGACCCCACAATAAAATGGCTAGGGAGAATAAAGTCTCCCTCAAACCACAGGAACCCAAACAAATATTGTCCCTTCCATCGTAACCATGGGCATAACATCGACAATTGCTATGACCTCAAAAGAAAAATTGAGGAGCTCATCCAATGGGGTCACTTGCGCTAATATGTTGCTAGTAAGGGACAAGTGTCGACACCACCTCATAATCAAGAAGACCAATAGCCCATTGGGGAAATTCACACCATCTCCGGAGGGCTTGTAGGAGGAGGAGAATCCCTCTTTGCCATGAAAGCCCAAGCTAAAAAAGCAAGGCATTTCGACGATTTGTGCCCATCTAAGGCGCCCAAGCAGAACAACAGCGAGGTTATACCCTTCTCAGACAAGGACTTAGAAGGAATCCAACATCCTCACGACAACCCACTGGTGCTCACCATGACCGTCGCCAACTTTAAAGTATGAAGGATCCTAGTAGACAACGGTAGCTCTGCAGATATCTTGTTCGTAGGGGCTTATGACAAGCTCAATTTGGGCAGGTAAAGATTGCAGCCTATCAAGTAGCCCCTCATTGGGTTCTTAGGGGAGAAGGTGTATCCCCTAGTGTCCATCACCTTACCAATCACTGCCCGATGCAGCACCCCGAAACTCCACAGTCATGGTCAACTTCCTAGTGATAGACTGCCCTTCGGCCTACAACATAATTCTAGGGCAACCTGCTCTCAACACCCTAAGAGTTGTGCCCTCCACCTACCATCTCCTCCTCCCTTTTCCAACCTCGAATGGAGTCAGATAGGTCCGAGGAGACCAAGTAGTTTTAAGAGAATACTACATCTCGTTCATGAAGACGAGGAAGCTAAAGGAGGCATTGTAAGTAGTGGTCCTTGACCTGAGAGATGATGCCAAGTTGGAAAGAGGAGAATCGCTGGAGGAGCTCAGACTAGTGGTCCTAGATGAGGAGTATTTAGACAGAAGAGTACACATTCTAGAAATTAAACCAAAACTTTTAATGAATCTGTTATAGAATCATGCATGACCTAGAAATGATCGAACATCTTTTATAGTCATAAGTGGAGGGAGATTGGCTATTAAATCAATCTTTGACTTGTCAACTTCAATTCCCTATGCTGAAGCTACGTGTCCTAAAACAATACCCTGTGTGACCATGAAATGACACATTTTTCAATTCAAAACAAGATTTGTTTCCTCAGATCGAGTAAGGACTTTTTTAAGATTTTCTAAATATAAATCAAATGAATCTCCATACATAGAAAAATCATCCATAAAAACTTTCAAAAATTGCTTAACATACAACGTTAAAAAGTAGTTAGAGCATTACACAATCCAAATGACATTCTTTTATCAAAGAATAAGGCTGAAGCTCAAATAATGTCAAAGATGGCCTAAAATCATATCTTAAGAGCTTTTGATAGCACACTTCCCATGCAAATAATTCAATGTCAAGTAATCATTCACAAAATTGTTGTTAACCAAAACAAAAAAAAATTGAGACTATTGAAGAAGATTAACTAAAAGAAATAATTCTTTTAAGTAAATGTAAATAACCCTCAAAGGAAGATCACCAGGGTTTTTATGCACAAATTGTGAGTTTTTATAAGAACATGATATGGATAAAACAATATAGAATTAAGTTTATGTATGATGTTTAAATAGCTGCAAATTTAAAGTTAAACAAATTATTTCTATATTGTGGTGTCAAATTATGCATAAAAAAATTATTTAGATATTTAATAACACATCGGACTAAATTATGCATTTCATAAAATATTAAAATTTCATACCTTGCATATTTCAAGAAATCAAGCCTAGACAAAAATCTACCATATATAATAGGCTTTGATTTCTACAAAATGACAAACTTTTCAATGACAAAAAAAAAACTAACAAATCTCGGGACCTAGAAGAAACCATACTAAGATGAGGGGTCTGCACGACTTTGAGAACTCTAACCCGACCCCCTCATCTGTATCCTCATCTCTCTCTTTATCTCCCTCTGGTCCTTCAGTATCTCAAACAATAACTATCTATCTGTCCTAGGATCAGTATTCTCATTCACTGGTAAATCGAAGTCTTCATACAAGTTGAGGAATTGATCCCACTAGTCCACAAGCACAGTCTACTCTACTGTAGCCTCCCCCTACTACTCGGTAGCCTGCCCTCTCTCTCCAGCTGGCCTAGTCACACTTTGACTCTTTAGAAGAGAGCCAGAGTTAAGCACCATAACCTTCTTGGCTCGCTCAATGGTGGCGTCGATCACCACCCCTACCTGCTCACAAAGTGCAGTGGCCAAGCCAGCAAAGGGAAGAGAAGATTTTTTTCGAGTTCGTGATGGCTCGCAGCATCTCAGCGAAGATCAATGAGGGGAGATCGTTCGACTTCATAGTACCCATGTCATACAGAAGACGAGCTCAATCGAGGTAGATGTGATTGTTCCTCAGCAGGGGCAAAATATTCAATACAGAAATTAACTTTAGTATCTTATACTTGTTAGTCAACTGACCCTCCTGAAGATACCTAAGATTAGTAGTCCAAACAAAATCTTCGTCTCCAAGAAACTCTCTCCCAACCACATCCCCGGAATAGTCCTAGGGGTAGTTTGGGTTGGCCACTCAGGCCTGAGTCATCTCGGTCAGTCTAGTGATGGTCGTGGCATCCACCCTAATTTTCTTACCTTGAACGTAGGTACAAATAAGGCCATTCCCATAGTCGTGTGCATTTCCAAAGAACTCTCTCACCAAAATAGGTGTAACCGACCATTCCTAGCCTATAAAACCGGCTCACCACCTGGAACTAATAATGTGCTTGACTCCCAAATGAGCTAAATCCTCGTACTCTATCTATCTCTCACATATGAAGGGATTGGTGGAGTAGTATTGGAAAAATGTTACCTAAGCCTCAAGAGTTTGGAAGCGAAGGGGGTCAAAGGTGGTGTCTTCAGGTTGAGTATCCTAAGTATTTGTGTGAGCTCTCTTAGATGTGGAAGCCCATAGAGGGGCCATTGAGTAAGAGACAAGTCAAAATTTTGAAATAGGCAGGAGAGATATTTATGTTGGGTTGATTTAAGAAAGAATGAAAAAAAAAAACATTTAGGGCACTATTATTTAAAGTTTTCCTCATGTGTCCGGACACGTGGAGTTCAACCATCTGTACGTGACTCAACTACCACCTTTATTAGCCTCAAAGAGCACATGTATGGACGTGTGATCAAGTCATGTTCAGATGCACCTCTAGAATTCAAAGCATTTGGTCTTCACGTCCAAACGCGTGATGAAGTCACATCTGAACGTGTATTCTAGTGAAGTCAAATCATTGGTTCACATCCGGACTCAAGTTCCAGTGATGTTTGCTCTTTGCCATGTACATCCGGACGCGAACTCCAGTAGACTCCTTTCTCCATACTTAGAAAATTTTTGTTATTTTCACCACTTTCATCCTAAAATAACAAAACTTGATCCTAAAAATTCCTAAAAAAAAATTTAAAACAAAATATTATAGATGCATGTGCACAATGTATGATCAATAAATCTAGCATGCTCAACCCCCACTCAAAAATTTATGTTGTCCCCAATGTATTGATATACAATACAAGCACAATTAAGAATAAAGAAGAACATACTAGATACGCTTATACTATGCACATGTATTTGCAATATTTCATTAAATAAAAGAGAAGAACAACATATAACAATATTCAATATTTATACAAAAATTAGGTTGAATTGTTAGAGATGAATTATTCATAGTGGGGATCCACCAACCTGATGGCTTCCACTTCTACTATATCTCCTTCCAAAAATGGTTTCAATCTTTGTCCATTAACTTTGAATGTATTCTCATTCTTGGGATTTTTTTTCTCCACTGTTACATAAGGAAAATATTTTTTAACAATATACGAACCACTCCATCTGGTTCGAAGTTTTCCTTTGAAGATATGTAATCTAGAATTATACAAAAGAACTTTTTGTGAAGGTGTAAAAGTTTTGAGCAAAATATTTTTATCATAGAATACCTTCATTCACTCTTTGCTAATCCTAGAATTCTCATAAGCCTTATTCTAAGTCTCCTCAAGCTCAGTTAACTGTAATTTTCGTAGGGCGCTAGCTTTGTCAAAACTAAAATTAAACATTTTAATGGTCCAGTATGCTTTATGTTCTAACTCCACAGGTAAGTGACAAGTTTTCCCATACACCAATCTATATGGAGACATGCCAATTGGAGTTTTATAAGTAGTATGATATGCCTATAACACATCAATTAGTCATAATGAACAATCTTTATGATCAGAGTTAACTATTTTTTCTAAAACATAAGAGATCTCCGATTGGCTAGCTCTGCTTAACCACTTCTCAGAACCGGATTAATGCCCCAATAGTAAAAAATTTCTATTATCAAAATTGGCTTAAGAGGCATCACATTTCTATGGGTTAATCCCCCTAGTATTTGACAGTGCTCGCAAACCTTATAAAAATTATATGAATCTTTGAAAATTATTGGCCAATAAAATCCGCACTGCAGAGCATTTGCAGCAGTTTTCTTCATGCAAAAATGGCCCCCATATGCTCCTACGTGACAACAAGATAGAATGCTACTAACCTCATCACCAAGCACGCATCTTCGTATAATTTGATCTGAGTAATATTTAAAAAGATATGGATCATCCCAAAAAAAAATTCTTACTTCAACCAAAAAATTTTTTTTATCCAAGGCAGTCCAATATGGTGGAATATTACCTGTAACAAGAAAATTCACAATATCAGCAAACCAAGGTACTGAGGAAACTGCCAACAATTATTCATCGGGGATTGTATCTTTAATCGGCATTGTCTCTATTGGCACATCACTCACAAGTCTAGACAAGTGGTCAGCCACAACATTCTCTATTCCTTTTTTATCTTTGATTGTTAGATAAAATTCTTGGAATATGAAGATCCACCTAAGCAATCTTGGTTTTGCATCTTTCTTAGTTAACAGATACTTAAAAGTTGTATGATCTGTGAAAATAACAATAGGGGATCCTACTAAGTAAGACATAAACTTTTCTAGGGCCAACACTACTGCTAGTAATTTCTTTTCTGTAGTAGAATAATTCATTTATGCATTATTTAAGGTCCTACTAGCATAGTATATGACATGTGGCTTTTTCTCATTTCGTTGCCCTAAAACAGCCCCTGCGGCATAATCACTAGCATCACACATGATTTCAAAGGGAAAACTCCAATATGGAGTTGCGTAATTGGAGTAGTGATGAGCATGCCTTTCGGCTTGTCAAAATCCTCTGGGCATGACTCATTCCACTCAAAAGTTGTATCTTTCCCTAGGAGGTGGCAAAATGGTCTAGTAGAACTTAAGTCTTTTATAAACCTCCTATAAAAACCAACGTAACCCAAGAAAGATCTCACATCGTTAAGAGTTTTGGGTGTAGGTAAATTAGCAATTAATTCAATCTTGGCTTTATCAACCTGAATTCCCTTAGAAGAGACAATGTGACCAAGAACAATTCCCTTTCGAACCATAAAGTGACATTTTTTCCAGTTAAATACAAGATTCTTTTCTTCACATCTAATAAGCACTTTCTCAAGATTTAATAGGTAGTCATCATGTGAATCACCAAAAACAGTAAAATCATCCATAAAGACTTCAAGAAAATGTTCAACCATATCATTGAAACTACTAAGCATACACCTTTGAAAGGTAGCAGGTGCATTGCACAGTCCAAAGGGCATCATTCGATAAGCAAAGGTACCAAAAGGACAAGTAAATGTGGTCTTTTCTTGGTCTTCTAAGGCAATTTCAACTTGGTTATATCCAGAATAACCATCCAAAAAAATAGTAAAACATATATGATGCCACCCTTTCCAAAATTTGATCCATGAAAGGCAAAGGGAAGTGATCTTTTCTAGTCACATAATTTAATTTCCTATAGTCAATGCACATTCTCCAACTAGTTATTGTCCTAGTTGGTACAAGTTCATTATTATTATTGGGAATTACAGTGACACCTAATTTCTTGGGGACTACCTATATAGGGCTTACCCATTTACTATCTGAAATAGGGTAAATTATTCCAACATCTAACAAATTTAGCACCTCATTCCTTACAACTTCTTTCATATGTGGGTTATGTCTCATTTGCATTTCTCTAGATGTTTTAGCATTATCCTCTAGTTATATCTTATGAGTTCAAACCAATAGACTAATCCCTTTTATATCAGCCAGAGTCCAACCAATAACATTCTTATGATGTCTAAGAAGTTGTAGTAACATACCTTCCTGTGCCAAACTTAAATAAGAAGAAATTATTACTGAAAATGTCTCATCATCCTCTAAAAATGCAAACTTTAAATCTACCGGCAAGGGTTTCAATTCAAATTTATGTCTCAAATCTTTTATTTCAAGAATTTTTGAAGAGTTTAACAAATCAATCAATTCAGAAATTTCAGTATTATTTTAATTCATCTCTAACAAAGAAGATTGTTCCAGCAAACATGCTTCAAGTGGATCAAACAAAGAAGAAGCATATATTTTGCTTGGAACAATAGACTCAATCATATTAATTTTATCTACATGCTCATCAACATCCCCTGGTTGTTTGTACACATTAAAAATATTAAGTTCTAATGTCATATTCCCAAAAGATAACTTCATCACGTCATTCCTGAAATTAATTAGAGCATTAGAAGTAGCTAGGAATGGTCTGCCTAATATGATAGAAATTTGAGAATTAGAACTTAACATAGGTTGAGTATCCAAAATTATAAAATCTACAGGAAATATCAACCTATACCAAAATATCTTAAATTATTGTATCTTTTCGGATACAATTAAGGCAATAGTCTCTTATATTTTTTTTATTAATTTTTAAATTATTGTTCAAACATATATTTAAGTTGTCTAAACTGGTTTTACTATTTCCTATTCTGTGAAATTATTTTTACAATCATCTCACCAAAAAAGGTTATCATCTCAAAAAACATCAAAATACGCTTTCTTAAAATTCTTCTCAAAATCTGTTTTCGTATACTATTTTCTGAAATGCAAACCAAGCAGGCCCTAGATAATCTTCAGAATTCATCCCACCTATAAATGAGAATTTCTACTCTAAGGGTGTGTTTGTTAACCCAAATTCAACACTTAAAATGAATGTATTCAACACTTATTAATTAAACTCGTTTGATAATCAAAATTTAAATTATCTTAATATGTTAGGTGCTCCTTAAAAATATGCTACATTATTAAGAAGGAAATCTCTTACTTAATTCTAAAAACTGAAAGCGCTCAGCAAAATCATCTTTAATAATATTTAAAATATGACAATTATACCCAAAAATATTTTACAATCCTATTAAAACTCTAATTAGTCTTCTCTTCAAAACCCCTAACCTATATATTCTCGTTGTCTATCTCTTTTTTTTTTTTCTTTCTCTTGTCTTCTGTAACAAAAATATACATACATAATTATAATTACACACACAAATGCATGTAATGCACACACAAAATTACACACAGACATATGCACTGCACACACACACATGACACACACACATATTGTTAATGAAATCTAATTTATTGTATTTTTTTAATATTTTTTGATTATTTATTAGTTATTTTTATTTTTTTATCAGATGTTATTGTTCACTTATTATGTTATTCAATTTGTTATTGTTCACTTATTGTATTATTCAAATTTTATTTATTTATTTATTTTGATCAAATATTTATTAAATGTAGACTACAATATAATAATAGTGATTATGATTTATGTTATGAAATATTTTATAAATATTTTTATATGAAAGAGTGGAAGGGTAAAATTAAAAATTAATTTATTTTCAGATGTAAGCTCTGTATAATTATCAAACAGTTTAGTTCAATTAAGTACTTAAATTTCAGTTAATACTACATAGTTTACAAATTCAATATTCAATTTTCAGCTTTTGAACTTCAGCTTTCAACTTTCAGACTTTAGCTTTCAGTTTTATCAAACACCACCTAAATTTATTACTTATCTACTTTTGTATCCAAATTGGTACAGATGGATGATTTTCAACTAAACACATGAAAAAAAAATCAAAAGTAGTAATTGAGAGATAGTTTAGGATGAAAGAATCAGTGTTCTACTAGTTGTAGAAAATACCACTAATTACCTATACCAAAATAAATTGTATATGGGTAATGGGGAAGTATGCAAACCAAATAAGTTTTCAGAAAACAACTTTAATCAAACAATCATATAAACATTAAAATCCTGGTTTAGGGTATAACCCTAATTCATAGGTTGAGAATCCTTCTTCAGGACTCATGGTAATGTAAATAACATAGGAAATTAAAGAAGACATAATTGAATTCATGAAAGTATAAATTAACTTGAAAGCAACTGCTTGTATTAAGAACTGAATTTAAATAACAAACTCAAAAATCAAAGACAACTGAATGTAAGATTGCTAGAACAAATGAAAGAACAAAAGTTAGAAATAAAGAACAGTATCAAAAACTTTCAAGAAAACCCTAAAATTTCTAAAACAATAAAGCAGAGGAAAAACTATAGAAAACTTTAAAAAGTCCCCTTATCTTCCCCAAAAGGTCTTCTATTGATTGATTATATCTGATCATTAGTTAAGTTCTTGTCAAAATTTTCCTTGACCTACCAATAGAACATCTCTAACTACCGATATAAACTCCTTTTGTGGCCCGATGTATCAGTAGAATAGTAAAACCTATCGGTTGAACATTTGTCTGATAAAACTTCTAAAAGTACTGTAACATTTTCTATTGGTACAAAAAGGTTTTACTACCAATCGGACTTCTCTGATGAAAAAAGTACAAAATACTGTGAGTTTTTCTATCGGTAGAATATGGTTCTACTACTAGTAGGACTCCTATTATTCTTCCAAAATTGATCTCTAAGGCCTTAGCTTCATTCTTTCCCAGGCATTTTAATCCCAACTCTTTTCTTGTCATTAAATCAATACTTGTTCTTAACATTTACACCTAAAATACATGTAACATAGAAATTAAAACTTAACACGCAAATTATACTAAATAAAAACAATTAGTACACTAGCAAAACTAAAGTGAATATGTTAAGCTATAAAATAATGCAATGTTGAAGTCTCAACACCCCCCCCCCCCAACTTAGGCTTTGTTAGTCCCTACCAAATATTAAACAAAGAAACTAAATAGAACAAAACTTAAAACATCCAAGCCAAGAGAGTAACCACATAATCAAATCATAAGGCATAAATTAAAATGACAAAAGACACATAAACCAAAAGATGTGTTCCATTGATTTTAATCATTGATTTCACTTACATCGATTCAAGGAAAATATAGCCTAGCACTAGACATTCTTCTACTTAGGCTATACCAAATTCCTAACTAAGACACCTACATGTTCTTCTACTTAGACTCTAACATTTCACAACATTATCTCCCTTATCAGCTACGTCCTCGTCAACAACACTTTGGACCCGATAATTTGCTAAGTGCTCCCAACAGTCCTTCTTTCACATCATCTGAATCGGAAAGGATAATTGGATTCACAAAACTGCTACTTGCAATTGGGTCCTCTCCTTCTAATAGAGTATCGTTAGACTCAATATCTTCCTCCTTTGCCACCCCTTCCCTCACAATTGGACAAGCCTTAGCAATAATAAGCCATGCCAAAACATTTATGGCCCACTCTCATTTCTCCTGAGCGTTTGTAGGCCAATCTTTCTTGAAAAACAATTCATCATCTCTATATTTCTCAGAATCTGAATCAGTCCACTTCCTTTTCCTCTTCCCTTTCTCCATTGCAGATGCCCACTTGGATGAAGTAGCTTCAGTGGCGCTAGTTGAGGTGTCTAGCTCAGATCTTGTTCTAGCCATCTTTGTGAAGCCCAAAAATCGGGGGTCCTTAATTTAACAAAATTTGGGTAGAGTCTCCTTTGTATGGGGAGCTCTACCCAAAACACAACCTGTGTCATATACAATCACATGACTCATCTGAGGTGTAATATACAATATTGACCACACCGGGTCCATTTATTCATACTCATGTAACAACATTTAATCACATGACCTGTCCGAGGTCCAATATACATCAATTCATACTCCCACATCTTGAATTTATTCATTAAACATAATTAATACCAGTTCAAAATTACAATTCTTTTACATACATTACATGCCCAAAAACTAACTTCGCAAAAGTTTTACAAAAATAGATTAAAAGTCACAAGTCAGCCTTTCTTCATCACTTGGACCCCGAATAAGCACCGTTCAATGGCATGTATCCCTCACCTGAAATGTTTTCCTATATAGGGTGAGCTACGCCCAATAAAGTATCTCCTACAGAGGCTACTCCCCAACCTAAATGCATATGAAATGTGCATATGCAACAATCAACAACCATTATGCATTCCGAACAAGAACATGTAATTCAATATGGGAATTCTACCATGTCATGTCATGATATGAAATGATACTCACTCATGCACTTTAACCCAAGTCCTCACCGACTCCCACAATACAATGCAATGCACGTGTGTATTACATTTGTCATTGATGAAATACATATAATGTTTGCTAGAAATAAGAGTCATGTGTTTATAAAACCAAATCATTGTTGGATGTTACCCATCGAATGAGTACTTTATAAAAAAAAAATCATGTGTCTTTATTGGGCATCGAATTTTGGAATCACACCGCTGGTTTCGTACGCCATTACACTTTTTTAGAATTTCACCACAGAGGAGTGTATGAACCAACTAGCCGGATTTTTCACCTGGGGAGAATCTATCCCTCCTTGCTATACCCGACACAAGTTTTTCATGCAATCATATTACTCAACAGGATCTCGATCCTACCTTCCTGAGTCCACTTATCAACCACCAAGTACGGTGTTTGATCAACCATTCACACACACCTACACTCATGCCCACTATGAAATGAATGTCAAATGAGCAATTTAACCGCATATCATCATATTCCATGGCAACTTACATCATATGCATATAATCACCAAAATTTATCACACCGTCAATATATCACTAAGCATATATCAACAACAATATCACAAACATGTTATTATATAATCTATGTCACTAACACATTTCATTCACAAAGGCACAATATAGACACATAGCATGCCCACATAATACCAAATCCCAAGAAATTATACAAGTAACTTCCACACCTCAAATTCAAGCTAGACATTGGTTCGAGCCATTTCTATACTCATTTCCTCATTTCCATAACAATAGGCAAGTGACACATATGGTTCTACCTCTTGAAGTGACACAATAGGCAAGCTAGACACCATAGGTTAAAAAATAAACCAAAATAGGAGGAAATTCTACCTCTTGAAGCGTAAAATGAAGGGTAGAACTTTCAAGAACACCAACCACAACTCTAAACTCTTGATTTCCCAAAATATCTTTTTTGGATCATTGGTGAAATCCTTTGTTCTTGGTACGGTTGCATAGCCCTCGTCGATATGATCGACTTTAACTCTTGGCCCAAAAAATTCTGACCTGTGGAACTCCGTAAATAATAGGGAAAAGCCTTGAAATTTATGTTTTTCTTCTCCTTTTCCTCTCCTCTCTTCCTCACACATTTACACACTGATTTCAGAAGATATTTCCTCTTAAAAAATCAAATTTTTACCAATATTTATAGCCCTTGATGATTAATTTCATCGCGATTTAAGTTCAAATTATTTTTATTTGAACTTTCCTTCAATTATAAAGAAATCTTATAAATTTTATTTTTGGGGACGTTTGTGAGGTCACCCAACACCCAGTTGTCTTGTAAAACGTGAAAAATCTGACTATTTCGGAATTCGACGAAAATTTTTTAGGCAACTCGGTTTCGTGATACGAATCCAATGGTGAAGTCCATTGCGTCATCTGAGCTTTATAGAAATACTTATTTTAAATCTGCATTATAATGAAAATTACCATTTTTTCTTTTTTCAGAAAAAGTTCAAATTTACCTGAGTTTTTACAATCTTCACTATGGCTGTAGAAACTATGACCACCAAAAGGATCTAGGCCAGTAGGGGAGACTTGAAGAACTCCATGGAAGAATGAGATAGAGTTAAAATCTTCCTTGAAACCATCGATCCATGAATTTCATACCAAATCTATGTAATAACAAATATTACTTCTTGCCCAAGCTTTATAGGAAGAGTCTCTAAGTTTTCTTACGAGAAAAAGGGACTTTTATAGTGACAAAGAAAAGTTAGCATTAGAAAACCTTGAAATTCCCAAAAAGAGCTAAAATCTACCGATAGTTAATGCACGATCTACCGATAGAATGACCTACTATTCCAACATCTACTGTTAGAATGATAGAATTTATCAAAAATTTCCAATTTCTTTCTCTTTTCAATTTTTTATTCTCTTTTTTTTTCTATAAAACAAAACCTAAACTCAACTAATAGCTAATCAAGAAACTAATGATCTAATTTCATGCCCAATTCCTAAAAATTAAGCAATAAAACTTGATTCATTTAAAATCCAGAATTTCATGCATTGGAATTTAAAAACATAACCTAAAAACTAAGCAAAACCATTTCCCCAGGAAATCATAATTGCATTTAACCTATGAAATAAGCCTTTAAACTCCTAAGTGATCCATAGTGTACGAGTTTTGTCTCATCTATTTTAGCTATTTTGATTGCACCACTTTCATCAAATTCAACAAAAACAATAATATGTCAACAGAATTTAAGCTCATTCACACATAGCTATTTCCAGGCCTAAACGATATGCAAGAGTATTCAAACATATTATCATCAGAAACTCTTGTGTGCGTGTGTGTGTGTCACATCAACTAGTTCAAGAAATTTATCAAACCGAATTCTCATCTTTTCTGAGCTATCCAAACCTAGATTTGACACCAATTCTCCCCAATTCTACTCAGAATAGATCTCTCTGACTATCGTAGTTGTTTCACTCAAGGTATATATGGGTAGAATTTATGTTAACAAAATAAGTATATCCCACATATTTCTTACAATGAAAACATTATGAAACAAATCAATCTTGACATAATCTCATAAAAGAATGTTAAAGTAATAAGAATGACATCATTGATGTATCTCTCTGTCCAATAAGGTATTTTAATTCACCATTATTCTAAAAATCAATTAGGACTTTATTAAGGTTATAATGGGGTTATGGGTAAAGGTAAAAGAAACAAAGGATTAAGGAATTCAAAAAGAGTTATCCCATGATACTTTGTTTGCTTTCTTTTGTAACACTTGATTCCTCATTTCGAACATTTTTCTTTATTCTTCACTTCATTCACTTTTTCTTTCTTTGCCCTTTTCAGCTACATTCATTTTTTTTCATGTTGCACATTTTTGAGCTTTCACCATAAATCTCCCAACTTTCCTAATAACAACTTAGTAATTCAAGGGATACCCAAATTAGGGTAGATATATATTTTTTTACTTGGCTTGGTTAACTTTATAGCTAACAATTGAACATTCAAATAGGCTCAATCACGGTTTCGAGGAAACATTTTTAAGAAAGAACATGATAAGGCTCAAATTTATCCAAAACATGACCCAAAATCCTTTTCTAAAAAACAATGAAAATTTTTTAATTGATAGAGATATAATCAACTAATCATTCCTCATACTCTAACCAAACCAAACATAATGAGACTACTGAAAAAAATGATGAAAGAACTAACTCTTGAGTAATTGTCATCTAACCCTAAAAAATGATAGGCTCTAAACTCACAAGGTCAATATATCTGTCTCCACTATACATGTCCAACTTTGAATGACAGAAACCCATTTCAACAAATCACAAAAGCTAGATGATCATCTTGCATAAATTTTGAGTTTTTAATGACAATACACACATAATACTCAAGCATATAATAAATTCAATCCAATAGTTCATATACAATCAACTCAAATTGTCCTTGACATATCAAATTTCTCAAAGAATTCAAGTCGAGCATCATACTTTCAAAATAGCTAAAGCATAGTTGTTTTTTCATTTTCTTCATTTTCCAGGAGCAACAAATAAACAAAACACACAAAAAAAAAAAGATAAACAAAAATAAGTAAACAAACAAAACAATGGTGCAAACTCTCACCACCCCCCAACTTGAATTATGCATTGTCCTCAATGCAATAAAAATAAACTATATTCAAGAGAATTAATGAAATAGATAAGAAAACGAGGTCACTTGAAAAGAATGGCTCCAAAAGGAATTCAAAACTAAAAGAAAAATAAAGTAAAACAATGACAGCTATGATACAACAAATCATGTAGGAAAAAGATCACTTAGCTAGAGGATCCTGATAAACCGAATTAACAAGCTCCTCTAATGGAAAACCATCCAAGAATGGCTTCACACACTGGCCATTCACCTTAAATGTCAGCCCATTCTTCGGGTTCTCAAGCTCTATACTCCATCAGGGAAAATCGCACACACTACGAAGGGACTTGTCCATCTCGAGCATAGCTTATGCGAAAAAAGATGAAGTTTAGAATTATACAAATGTACTTTCTGTCCTTGCTCAAAGGTTTTTCTCAAAATAGATTTATCATGAAAATTTTTTACCTCCTCCTTGTAAATCCGAGTATTTTCATACGCATCTCTTCAAGTTAATTCAAGTCTAATTTCCTATTGTTACTACCTAGTTTCAAATCAAAGTTCAAGATTTTTATGGCCCAATAAGCTTTGTGCTTCAACTCTACTGGCAGATGACAATTTTTTTCACAAACTAGCTTATAAGGAGAAATACCTAATGATGTCTTACAAGCAGTCTTATAAGCCCATAGAATATCGGTCAACCTAAGTGACTAATCCTTTTTATCATGATTGACTATCTTTTCCCAAAATGTATTTTATCTCTTATTGGCCAATTTAGTTTGGTCATTAGTCTGTAGGTGGTAGCCTGTGGACATTGTTTGTGTAATGCCATAATTATGCATGAGATTAGCAAATGGCCTATTACAAAAGTGTAACCCACCATCACTAATTATTACCCAAGGTATCTCAAATCTAGATAGAATATGTTCTTTCAAAAGCTAAATTATAATCTTGTGATCATCAGTCCAAGTTGGGATAGCCTCTACCCACTTAGATACATAGTTAGCTTCTAAAACAATTTAAGCATATCCAAATGACAAATGAAAGGGACCTATAAAGTCAATGCCCCAATAGTCAAAATTTTTTATCACAAATATGGGGCAAGAGGCATCATATTCCTATGTGTCACACCTCCTTATCGTTGGCATCTATTGTCACACTCCATCCCAAGAACCCTATTTGGTATCCTAAAGATGGAAGTATAACTCGACACATGGTAATATCTGCGCCTATAATGCAAGGAAGCATTTAAATCCAATAATACCAACCAATGATCTCATAAAAGAGATAAATCATTTAACTCTATGACGGACTACACAACTCTGCAACTCACTATTACACAAAGCAATAGGGAATACATCCTTACATTAACAAGGAAGTGGACACTTCTGTATAATATGTACACAAATAGTTTCATTAACCTCTCATCTCAACTTTGCTAGTACTATAGTGGACCTAATATAAAATTTAGCTTCCTAAAACCAAATATTTTTTCAGTGTACTGTGTATCATAGTAAATGGAAAAATTGAAAATATTGATCAAATATCATTTCACCAAAATATATTAACAATCTGAGGAGAACGAGAAAAGTAAAGTGTTTCAACTCACTTTGTAATCTCAAATCAATGCAAAAATATCAATATAATAAATAGTATGCACGTGCTATGAGTCTACAACAATATTTAAGCAATGTCAAACTATCAACAACATTTAAGCAATGTCAAGCTGTCTCATGATAATTGCACAGTGTCCAAATCAACATGTAAGTGATGTCAAGCCATACAACAACTCTAGCATAGTGGATACTACTCAAATCACAAGCTTTTCAATAAACCACAAACTTTATAGTAACTCACAAGCTTTTCAACTAAACATAAATCAAGTCATCAAAACTTCATTTCACATAGTGAAAATAACTCATATTAGTCAAGTACTTTTATTTCCAATTATTATGAAGTAGTACACTTCACCTGTTACAGTCAACCAACACAACTCTACTTTATGCTCGATCCCTAGGTGGAACCAATGTAGTAGCCTCGACCCTAACAATTTACATATGCAGAAATGTAAACAAGTATAGACTAAAAAATAACGTAATTTATGCAAATGAATGCATATAAATATGCTTTGTGACTTTTCGTATTTACCACAACTTAACTTTAACACCCAAGTTCGAAGACCAATTGGGTCACCCAAGTATTTATGAACTCAATCAGTACCATCTACAGCCTCAAACAAACATGTAAACCTTTTGCCACTCAACCTATGTGAATTTAGGTTTAGTTTAAAAGGATTTCTAGTATCTCATTTATACAGTCAAATAATTCGTTTCAAATAGTTGGGTGTTACCGCACTCAAAACCCTAATTCGGATCTGTAATTTCAAGTAATTATTCAAATACCCAATCATATAATTTTAAAAACATGATAACCATCATAAATAATGTAAGGAATAATTTAAAAATGAATTTGAAATGTTTCGTCTGATCCGGATTTGAGAAACCTCACCCTGCATTGTTTTTTGATCCAAAACTACCAAAATAAAATGATGTTATTTTTGATAAAATTTTATACACACTCAATTAATCTACCTAAGAATGAATATAAAATATTTTGGTTAAAATACCCAAAATCTTGGACAAATTCCCCCTGAAGGGCAAAATATATATTTTACACCACATATTGGTTCAGGTATCTGATTGACCTCAAACTTTACCACGACCTCTACATGGACATTATGGAACTTTTGGCAACAACCAGAGGTGTATCGGGCACCAAACACACCCTCATGCGCCGTTGGGGTGTCCAGGGCTTCCTCTAACTTTTGATCTAGTCTGACTTTTCATGTTTTTGTTTAACTTTGAGCATCATTTTCTCTCTCATTTATTCACATTTTTACATGATTCAAAATTCAAAAGTATACTTCTCCACACTTATTTTGACATACACATGTGTTGTTTTGCATCAAAACTCCTTCTGGTTTTTCCCAAAAGTGAGTGAAAGTAGGCTTAAGAGTCATAAAAATAAGCCAACTCTAATCTGATTTTCAGCTAACAAACAACCTTGGATGCCCATAAATCCATCATTTCTCAAGCTTTTTCAGTGATTCAAGTGCCTAAATTGCTCTCCTACAAACCTAGTTTTAAAACCATCCAAACCAAACCCATCAAGGTTCCCTTAAACTCCGCGAATATGTGGTCAAAGTTAGCTCAAAATTTGATTTTCAAAACAAGGCCAGACCTGCAACTGACCATTTGACCCCCCTAAAAAACCTCGAAATCAAATTTAAAGGCTGGAAATGGGTTTCTTGGATTCAAATTAGTTGGGAACAAGACCCCTTTCAAAGCTTAAACAAGAATTCAAATGATCAAATTTCAAGTTAAACTCAAGCCATAGTTTCTTATCCAACCACTACAGACCACGGCCGGCTTTCTCACCACCAACAACCACTTTCAAATCCATCCAAGAATACAATCCAAGTGATTAATTAGAAGAAAAAAGAAGCTAGATGCTTAACCCTTTTGAAAAACCGAATCTCATCTTGTAACGCCCCCAAAGCCACCTTGGACGGCATCACAATCTAAACATCCAAAAGAATATGCCAAGCTATGGCAATACATCCCAAAAGAATCAAATTTAACATGCAGCGGAATTACAAAAGGATTGACTTTACATCGTCTCAAAATAAATATCTCAGTCTAGAACAAAAGAGAATATAACTCTAGACGCGTCTACCTCGGGATCCACGTTCCCTTCTATAGGAGCTTCCCAATGTGCTTGTTAATCTACTCCTAGCTCCCTCTAGCACATAATCTGAAAAATATGTTGTTTGTAGGGGGTGAGCACGAAGCTCTGTAACAACATTCTCCCAAACTCATACGAGGTTTAGAAAACATTGAAAAACAAGTTAGTCTCATTTTACAAATATCATATATTAATTTTTGAAAGAAAATTGGAACATTTCAATAGATCTCAAGTTTACACAATAGTAATAATTTAAATGAACAGTAAAATGAATTTCCAAAAAATAAACCATTTCTAACCATAAGCCATTTCCCACAAGTTCTTGTAGAGTCTTATACCTCCATAAGCTCTTGTAGGAAACCAATTCCACACAATAAGCATGTTCTCATGTATGTTGGTTGCTTCCCATGAATCTACACAACGACTCTACCTCGTTCACCCAATCATAACCACATAAACCACTTTAGAAATGACATATACCGTCTCCCACGAGATTTATGAATTCTTCCCAACAAAGGTATACCCACCCTAATCCTCGAACTTACGTGAACAATTATGGTTACTCTCACAAACAACAAACCACTATAAGTGTTAGGAAACCATCTCACCCCCACTGAGATAAACTAACCTCTAACATTCTACGGCAGTAGTATCGAATGAAATTCAAGTCCATCACAACAACCATACAAGAGATACAATTCCAGCCAAATTCTCAAATCATAAGTAAATCCAAAATTCCCAATTTTTACAACTTGCATTACAAGAGCACAATTGAAAAAAATAAGCAAGAGATCATCACAATTACCATTTGTGTGTTTAATACAAAGCACTAGAGTTTTGAAATCAAGAACAATTGAACATTAAGAAGAAAAATCCATTTTTCTCAAAAAAAAACTAGGGTTTTATTGCCATCAAACCATAATTACCTTCAAAACATTGTGATACTTGTAGAAAATTCAAGGAACAAGTATTTCATAGCATATATTTAAGATTTTGAAGCAAAACTTATATATATATATAAACCCTAACCTCAATGTACAAGAATGGAAGAAAACCCCTACCTTTCTCCTTGGTTTTCGTGTGAAGGACAAAAAGATTTGATCTTGAATCACCCTTAAAACTCTTATTTTCCTTTCTCTCTTCCTCTCTAAGTCTTTCTATTAGGGTTCTAAGAGGTGTGGGGTAAAAGTGGTGTGAAAGAATAGGAGCAAATGGAGTGAAATTGGGGTTTTAAAACATAAAAATCTTGACTTTTTAACGGTCTACCGGTAGTTCGTATCGAGCTATCGGTAGTCCAGATCTACGGACAACGTGCTACCTATTAAGCTACCGGTAGTTCGGATCCACTTGTCACTTACTACCTATTGACTATCGGTAGTTTGGATCCACTGGACAATGTACTACCGATAGGTCCTGTCCAAATTTTCCTATTTCCTTTATTTTTTCATTTCAAACCCATTTCAAACCCTTCCAAATCCAACCAAGCTTATTCAACATGTTTTTGTACCTCAAAGCTAGTTAGTACAAGTTCAATTACAACAATTTCATATATTTGCAAGCTAACCAAGTTTTAACTACTTTTTTCTCGAATTTTTATATTAACATTTTCAAAAGAAATAATAACTTGCTACATAAACCTACATACATATATAAAGATATAAAGGGTGGGGTTTACACATCTACACCTTCAAACTCAAATTCGAGCAAATACACTAAATAAATTCAAAATCTAATCTTACTAGTGAATTCCTCTCATCGAAAGGAAGGCTTTGATATTGATCTCAACCTTGAATCAAGACCTAGCTCAAACCCAAAAAATTTCACTTTCCTTCTCTGTCTTATCATTACCTATCTCTCTCTCACTTTTCTCTCTCCTATTTGTCTCTCTGCAAATGATTATGCCTTATCCAAAGTTTGTGGCTGAAGAATTCAGCTCCTTGTCAAGGATTCTATAGGCATGGAGAAGGATGGCGAAGACTT
>CAUOFW020001541.1:0-85694 GCA_963454935.2 Ilex paraguariensis
ACAATACCACCAACAATACCGTAACGTTTACCATTTTTGTGAGTACAACACTCATCGGAAAATTTGTCCTCATCAATAGAATTCAGGACACAATACACCTGACGGAGAACATTCTTGCAAGGAGTGGGTAAGAGTTTTGTGGTTACTGCTCAACACAAATATATTCCAATTTTTTTTTTTTCATTTTCGGATTTGGTTCATCTTTGATTACAATATAATTGAAGATCTTCCATTCAAGTTGAACAATTAGCATCTATCCACATCAACAAATCTTAATCAAATGACTCCTTTTCAATTTTTAAGAATCATAATAAAATCAGTAGAGCGTTTGTCTATGAAGATATTATGATCAAAACTCACACAAAATAATCAGTACTCGTCTATGTGTCAGATGAACTAAAAATTGTGTTTTGTATTCTTTGATAAACACTCCGCTGTGATTTTCTTGAAAAACTATTGTGAGATTCAAGTTCATACTAAAGTTCCAACTCTCTTTTTTTAGTCGAACATAGTACACTTTTATAGTAAAATTTTTTCATTCACTTCAACAGATTAACTTTCTCGTTGATGATAACAAATTTAAACATAGAACGACTCTAAATTATGAGCGAGTCTCACATTAATTTTGGCTCAAATTAATCAAAAATAAAAAATGGATTAAAAAATTACAATTGAAAAAAAAATAAAATGAAAATGAACATTAAGTTTTATAAAAAATGCATTAGACCTCGACCAGTCTAATCATCCGCCGGTGACATTCACATGGGAAGTTCCCACAATCGCACAATAGTTCTGTCTTACACCGACTATTTTTTCGAGTTCAACGATTATCTATCGTGAATTGATCTGAGTTAGAAGTTATCCCTAATAGGACAAGAGTGACTAATCCTTAAAAGGTGTGAAAAGAAATTAAACTTGAGACATGCGAGTTATCATAGACAAATTTAAACTAGTGAACCACGCTTAAGGATTATGATCGAACACGATTTAAGAGGCTAACAATCCTGCAATATCCTGACCATTTGTTTGGGACGTACAACTTTCGATTTTTAGCCTCACAATACATCCGGACGAAATTTGGATTTGGTTATTATATTAAAAAAATAATTTTATTTTTATTTTATATTTAATATTTTGACTAGTGTACTTTTTAATTATTTTTAATTTTATAATGAATTTTCTATAAATTAATTATAAAATTCACTATTCAAAATCAATTATAATATGATCCTCATATTTTTTGGAGTATCGAAAGTCATCCTCACAAAATTTGATTTTATGGCACTCATTTCATAGAGGTTGATTTACTTTTGTTTGATACTCCATGAGGAGCAGGAATTGCAACTTGGATGGAGCATCATTCCCTAAATTTTAAATATTTTATTTATTGGAGCAGCAATTTTTAATTTCGGAATTAGATTAAGTTTTAAAATATTTTAATTCGATGCAAACTCAGTCATTATTTAAATTTAAGTATCTCTCTCTCTCTTTCTTTCCTTTCAAAGCTTTTCACTTGCCTGTAAGAAAAAATTAGAAATCGCATTTTTATTCATTTTGCTTTAATTATTTATAATACGTCTAGAGAACAATTGAGTCATACCTTTAAAACACAATTTCAAATTACTCCTAAATTTCCTATTTCATTCTTTTATTCCTTACTCCTAAATTTAGTTTTATTTTAATTCATTATTATTAATAATATTATGATTGTAGTAAATAAAGAAAAAATGAGAGCATGTTGAAATTATGTGGACCGTTGTAGCTAAAAGGCAAATCGTCCATTACTATCACGATAGTGAGTGAGAAAAAGGCTCGAGAAAGGTGGTGCAACATGATCACGTATAGTGATTGAAACGTAGGTGATGTTACTTTTGTGGCTATTGGTACTAACACTTGCCCACGGCTACACCATACTTCATCACTCTTCTCTTGGCCAAAGCTTAAAGTGCAACCAAAAATTTCTTCGTGGGTAGTCATTTAATACTCTTGTTAGATTGGATTATTTATTTCAATTTAATCTATATGAGCAAATTATTTTTCAATTTATCCTACTCATTCATATATTGCATAAGTTTAAAAAAGACGGTTGCATCCAAATCCCATTAAAAGTTAGGCTAGGAGTACTTTGACTATTTTCGATTTTAATACCAATCAGAATGAGTTTTATATCACATATCATGTGGGATTCATTTGCACCGCGTATGTGATATTACGTGATACTATAGCATCAGATTGATATTAAGTCATCTTATTGGACTATACTTATAAATAACCCAAGAATATTATTAAATTAGCATAAATTTTGTGAAATTACTCAATTAACTGAACATAAACTAAATAACACAAAAAAATTGAATGAGAGAAAATTTTAGAGAATGATATTACTTTATTTCTTTTTATTTTTCTGCACTTCACATAAGTACCAAAGAGGTTCCTCATATAGGTAGAAGAGACAATTCGGCGGAGCTAGACTTTTAACTTTTCAACTACGCTAAAACAATTATAGGCTTTATGGGACAATTTTTTTAGTGACCAAGTTATTTACGTCATTAATTAAATTCTTTTAACGATGACATGTGAATTTGTCACTAATGGTCCAAGATGAGTGACGACAATACTATTTATCACAAAAAGTTAACTTTTAGTAATGAATAATTGTTCGTTATCGTAATTTCGTCACTGAAAATGTGAGAAATTGGATAAATAGTGATAAATTTTATTGTCGTAATTAAAAATGATAAACAAATACTTTTAGTAATGAGATTAGTCGTCTCTAAAAGTTTTAAGGTTTTGGTGGTGATTTTGATGTTGTCACTAAAACAATAATAGCTTTGGTGATAAATATGATATCGTCACTAAAACACTAATGCTTTAGTGGTGACTTTGATGTCATTATTAGAATTTTCATAATTTTAGTGACAACATTGGTGTTGTTATTAAAACTTTTATATTTTTAGTGCTAATTGTCAAGTCACCACTAAAACTTTCATATTTTTAGTAACTAAATTAATTATGTCACTAAAAATAATTTAGTTTATGTCACTACATAAGTGTTGTCAAGTGACCTCCTAACTTGATACCATATCGTTTAAAAATTTTCAAATTATACCATATCGATATGTCATTTCTCACATCACCTCCTAACTTGCAAAAATAAAAAATATAACGCTCTTGTTATTTCTAGACTAAACTATACCTTAATTAAGCTTGTTAAGAAAATTGTGAAACACCCTTAATACATCCAAGTAGTAAAACTATAAATTTATTTAATTTAAATATCAATACTCATGCCACAACCTAACTAGTATAGTGGTGTAAGGCAAGTTGAAGTCAACTCGAGTTAAATTAAAAAATTTAAAACTATCAAACAGAGCTTAATTCAAAAATTTCAATGTCATTCATGGTTAAATTTTGAAATTGGATGATATGCAAGTAGGATGAAATTTGAATAAAAATCGACTTCAATTGAGGTTTGATTTTGAGGTAGATAATATATATAAAAATTCGAGTTGAAATCCAATTTAATTAAAGTTGAAATCCAATTTAATTAAAGTTTGAATCTCAAGTTATGCAACTAGGGCGTAAAATTGATTTCAATTTGGATTGAATCCTAAAAAGTAGAGACATAAATTGAGTATTGTTTGAATTCAAATTAGGTTGATAATTTTTTTATCCAAACTTTGCTAAATATTGAATTTTTTTGGGTTGGCCTGCGTTGGATATCAAATTGACCCATCAAGTTTCACCTTTCATAAACCATCACCAAATCCAAAAGAGTGTGACTCGAATTATGTTGGGTCGTGTTCGGGTTATCTTATATCATATTCGTGTCAAGTATTAGATAACATAACTCAATCAATTTAATTAATCGTGTCAAATATTTAAATACTAACCAAACAACCCATGAATTAATTGTGTCAAATATAGTGTCACTTTCGAGTTAACCCACATAACCCATGAATTAAAAATATTTTTTGGTCATGTTAACAAATTTTAGATTTTATCACACATCTATATAATAAGGGACAACATAATTTGAATTCTCAACTTATAAAATTGTTCGAACGTTTTAGATTGTTTCAAAATTATTGATCCAATAAATAATATTGACCCTTAAAATATTTTATTTAATCTGATCCTATATTTGTTTTCACCTAAAATCTCTTCCACTATATTTTTCAATATCTTTTTAATTTAATCATATCCCTTATTTTAAAATCAAAATCCCTAAAACCCTATCAGCAAAACCCTCCCTCTTTTATTCGGTATCGCCAGCCACTGGGAGCATCACCTAGATTCCCTTTTCTTTGTCTAGTAGATTTCATATTAGTTCAGCTTTGCTGCAAATCAGATCAGTTATCAGGTTTGCTGTTCTACTTTCACTTCAAGAAGCCAAGTGATTTAACCTGACTTTTAATATTTGAATTCAAGGACCATCAAATTTGCCAAATGCAAATAATAATGACTGGCTTCTATTCGGTCATATGGAAACATGATCTCTTGATCAACATGACTGTGAAGATACAAGAGGTGACTCCAGAAAACACACAAAAATAATATACAAGTATGTTAGTTTTCTCTAAAGTTAAGAGGTATGCTTTTCTTTTGTCTTACATGGAATAGTAGTTTTGTTTTGCTCCTTTTGTCTTACGTGTTGTTCTTGGGTGAAATTTCGTTCAATTAATTAATGGGTTTGACTACTCATTGAATTTCAGTATATGTAGTGTATTTTTAATCTATTTTATTCCGTACATGAGAATTCAAACTTTCAAGAATCAGTAAGAACACCAAAAAGTCACGGCTTTCCTCGAATTGGTCATCAAATTCAACTTTTATCGTCAAATCTTGTAGATTAATTACGATCTTAGGAATTGGATTTTGGTTTTTCATGCAACATCTCTTGACTATTGAAAGAATTTTTGTTTTAAGTCCTGAACTCAATTTTTTTGTCAGGACACTGAATTCACTCATGCTCATATTATTATGTGAAATTGTACTGCTTAATTTGTTGTTCTTTAAAACATGTTAGTTGTGGACGTTCGGGTTGGACCGGAGCTGAATTTGCTAGACTACGATTTTCACAAAGCTTGACACTAGTCCATTTAGCACACTGGGTAGGGGCAAATCTAGCATTGGGGCAGTGGAGGCAACTATCCCCTCTAAAATTTTGAAAATTTTTGGGGTTTAATTGAAATTTTAAAATAATTTAAGACTTGCCCCCACTAAAAAAATTGGGAAACAATTAGGGATAGTTTTAGTTTTTCGTTGAAGATGATAATTAGTCATTACTCACTATATATTTGTGATTTGGTATCTGATGGGTTTTAATGATTATTGTTCACGATAAATTTTATATGAAAGATCTCAATTTTTTTTAAAATTTGTTATGGTTACTATAAATTTCATTTGAAATTAATTTTTATATTTAAATTTTAAAATTTTCTTGTGATGTATTAAAATTTGCTTGATTGATTACTTAAAATTAAGTTTGTATATTCTGTGATGAAATGAATTTTTTTCAAATTGTTTGGAATATTTTTTTTTCTAAACTAATTGGATTCATATATTCAGAATTAGCTATTATGAATTACATTTTAGATTAAATTATTTCAATTAATTGGACTTTAGCAATTTTATTTTATATAAAAATATCCTATAAAAGAATTTTACTTGGAATAGCTTTGAGTGATGGAGGTTGGATATATATTATGACTCAACGAATTGGCCTTGATGGTAAATATTTGCATCTAATATAAAGATAATTCATTTTTTGTTAATGAATTAATTTATTTTGTTGTTATTTTCTTGTTTGATGCTATGCTATTGGGATTTGAGTATGGATAGAAGTTGGACGCAGCAAAATCATAAATTTTCTAATGCTTACAAAAATGGAGTTAAATCGTTTATTGAGTATGCACGTGATCATATGGGTTAGGCTAATAATATTCGATGTCTGTGTCGCAAGTGATCATATGGGTTAGGCTAATAATATTCGATGTCTGTGTCGCAAATGCATGAGTGTGTATTTTAGAGGTATAAAAGTGGTCGAAGATCATCTATTCAAAAATGAAATGTTACAAAGTTACACTCGATGGGTACATCATGAGGAAGCTTTTGATTTTAGCATGTATGTGGGTGTTGATGATAATGATAACAATGATGACTGTAGAGATTTGAAAAGTGAGGATAAATTTTTCACTTTGTTAGTAGGACATTATTCATGCACCATTTGTTGTTAGGGAACTAAATATGCATTATTTAGGCATAAATCATGTTTAAGAGCATAATTTGAGTATGTTATAGAAGATAAATATGCTTATAATATTAAAATACATCTAATGTGTGACTTTGAGTCTAAACAGAAATAGTTTCAAAAATTAGACCGAAAGGGTATCCCGGATGGCCTAGGTGGGACTGACCAAACCTGGCCTCTAGAGAAAATCTATTTTTTTAAAATTTTTTATTTAAAATAATTTTAAGAACTTTGGTTAAAGTAAAATGTCGAATTGAGGTGTTTTAGGACGAGTTGTAGTGTAACGGAGTCTCGGATTCATCAAGGGCAAAATGGTCATTTTTTACCTTTGTCCTCCACTATAAATACAGTCCCTTAGTGTAAAAAATATCAGTATTTGGCCTAGAGATAGAGCAGTACATGTTCAAGAGGAAAAATGAAGAAAAAATCATAGGTTCTTCAAACTTCAAGTCATCAAAACTCATTTCTAGGCCAAGATTCTTGCAAGACTTCATTCTAAGAAGTTGTTCCTCTCAACAAGGGCTATATTCTCACTTATCGGTTTGGCTATAAAGCGAACACAACTCTCTTGGTTTGAGAAAAACTATTTTAGGTATGATATTTTACAAAGTTGGGAATAGATTTAAGTTTTATTGTCTTCCTATGTGTTGATTGAATGATTTAGGTGTTTACTTGATGCTAAAAAATTATTTAGTTGGTAGTTGCTTTGAAACTTAGAATTAATGGTTTAAGTACTTTTGCATTTTTTGAGTTACTTGATAATTTGTTGCTATGGTAAAGGTGTATATTACTTATGTGTTGAATTATTATATTCTATCTTATGTTCATGTAGAGAAACTCTTGTGGTTTGAGAGTTATGATTTAGTACATGAGTTGTCAGTTTGTGTATTTATAGTTTCTTTGAGAAATTGTGAAAGTAATGAATATGCAGCTTAATCATATGTTCAATTCATTGAATGTTACTTCACGTTCATGTAGATAAGGTGTTTGATAAAATATTTCATAGAATTCACATTGAGAAAAATCAAGGCATCTTGGCATACATGAATCCTTAGAACATAGTGAGGGTTGAGCATTTGATGCTATGCATTATGAGAATGTAGATCCTGTGGTAAAAAAAATCCAAAATTTGGCTAATAACAGTACTCGCGGGCTGACGGGGGCGGACCGTGAAGCGAGACATTGGTGACATAGAGTTGCATGAGTGTGTTATACATATTGACATTGCATAGCATTGAGGGATCACGGGGTTATAGCTTTTAAAAATGTACACTTGCACATGTCATGCCTTAAATTTGTTCCTAACATTAGCATTTTGTCATACCAGCAGTTGAGTTGATCCATTCGTGGGATATCATATTACAGATGAGGCTCCCGATACTTGAGACTTGAGGAAGTCTTATAGGGAGGAGGGGAAAGGGACTTGAATGGATATTTGGCCTTTAGGCATATTTTGTGTGCATAAGCCCAAATGACTTGTATTTCAATTTGAAAATGTAATGGATTTAGACATTGGGTCATTTTTAAGTATAAGAGTGTAAATCCAATTGATATGCAAGATATCTTCATGTAATGAGTATTATATGTGTATGTTGAAAACAAAAGATGTATGTTTAATTTACATGGATTGTGGCCACTGAGTGATGGTGGGTTGTGATATAATAATACATATTAAATATTGTGAATATTAGGTGGAAAAAAGGCTTGAAAACAAAGGAGATTATGTCAAAATTTTTTGAAAAATTAAAAGACTTGTTACGTGTGTAAAACACCTTTTAAATAGGTGGGAAGGATGTCAAAAAGGGGGTTTAGAAATATTAAAGAAATAGGCTAAAAATGGAAGAAAAGTGGTTTGAAAAACTTTGGAAAAACATGAGAAATGAATGAGAAACCAATTTATCCAACTTAATGACCTTTCATTTACTTTTCTTCTTCCTTTACACTCACTCCTGGGGTTTGTGGAAATTCGGGGCATGACAATGACGATGGTGCTGATGATGAAAGAACTATAGAGGAGGAAGAAGATGGTGATGC
Organism: Ilex paraguariensis; assembly: GCA_963454935.2. Classification (NCBI taxonomy): domain Eukaryota; kingdom Viridiplantae; phylum Streptophyta; class Magnoliopsida; order Aquifoliales; family Aquifoliaceae; genus Ilex; species Ilex paraguariensis. Next base: position 8,288 of record CAUOFW020001541.1, read on the forward strand.
AATACAAGAAATTATAGAAGATGTACACAGGTTTTATGGATACTTGTCCAAGTCAGACATTTGACAACCATGGCGTTGATAATGTAACTGAAGGGGAAGCCGAAACATTTGATAGATTATTGAAGGAAGACAACTAGAACTTTATCCAGGCTGCAAGAGGTTTTCAAGATTTTCTTTTCTCATGAAGTTTCTTCATCTCAAGGTAATCAATCATTGGAGTAATAAATCACTGAGCATGATGCTTGAGTTATTGAAAGAATTTTTGCTAGATGGTGTGACATTTCCAAAGTCATATTATAAGGCTAAAACAATTTTACAAGATTTGGGGCTTGAATATGTGCCAATTCATGTATGTCAATATGATTGTGCACTATTTTGGAAGGAGGATAAAGATAGAAAAGATTGTCCCATATGCGGTGCATCTAGATGGAAAGTTGATGATGACAAGGGAAAACGAATTCTGCACAAGGTTTTGCGTTACTTTCCACTGAAACCAAGGGTACAAAGATTGTTTATATCGAGTCAAGTTGCTATCGACATGAGATGACATAAAGAGAAACGTGTTGATGATGAGGATGAATTAAGGCACCCCGCTGACTCTAAAGCCTGGAAGGAATTTAACAAGGAGCACGAGTGGTCTGTTTGCACAAGATCCTCACAATGTAAGGCTTGGATTACCAACTGATGGTTTCAATCTGTTCGGTAACATGAGTAACTCATACAACATGTGGCCAGTAGTTCTTATGTTGTATAACTTGCCTCGTTGAATGAAAGAGCAATATTTAATGATGTCTTTACTTATTCCTGGACCTCAAGCACCTAGTAATGACATTGATCTATATATACGACCGTTAATAGATGAACTAAAAGAGTTATGGGAAGATGGGGTATAGACTTGCGATGCTTCTACTGGAAAAAGTTTCCAAATGCATGCAACAATCTTATGGACAATCAATGACTTTCCCGCATATGGTAACTTATCTGGATGGAGCACCAAAGGATACATGGCTTGTCCTACTTGCAACGAGGAGAAATTTTCGCAACTATTAAGAAATAAGATTTCTTTCATGGGCCATCGACGATACCTTCCACCCCAACATAGTTGGAGGAAAGGTAACAAATTTGATGGTAAGCAGGACCATCGGTTGGCACCTAAGAAATTGTCTGTGGATGATGTGCTTGAACAGTTAAATCACATCAAAGATGTTAGCTATGGGAAGCACCCACATATGAAGAAAAGAAAGTGAACCCCCGAAGAGTTGAATTGGAGAAAAAGGAGCATATTTTTTGAATAGCCGTATCGGAAAACACTTAAGCTCTGACACAATCTCGATGTGATGCACATAGAGAAAAACATATGTGAGAGTGTGTTGGGAACCTTGTTAAATATTGTTGGAAAAACAAAAGACACTTATAAGGCCAGACAAGATTTGGAGGATATGAATATAAGGAAGGAACTAAACTTACAACATAATGGCGATTCTTATGTAATGTCACTAGGGATGTCAGTAGACTGAAGCGGGGGCAGGGGGTGTAGTCTCCATCCCCGTACCCACTTAAAAAACTCCGTCCATCCCCGGTCCACCCCCGTTAACGGGTATAATTTTCATTCCCATCCCCGTCCGCGGGTAAATTTTTAATCTCCATCCCCGTCCCTGCTTCCCCGTACCTGCACAAGCCCAAGCCCAATTTTCAGAAACAGAATGATAACTCTTATGTTGTAATTGGAATTTTTCTGCTATTTATTGTACAGTGATTATGTTCATAAGCTGAAATTTAATGGCTTTCTGTTTTAATGTTTGTTTTTACTATGTTTATGTTTAGATACTCAAAAGTGTCCTTTTGTTTTAGGGAATATGGCTTCAGTGGTTACTAGTAGTGGTCCTCAACTTCTTGTGAAGACGACAGAAGGAAACCTCTTTGGAGGTATGTTTCAAGATCTGAAAAGCTAAGTGATGGAGGAGTAAAAAATTTGTGGCAATGCAATTTTTGCATCAAACAAGGAAAAACCCATTCACTGAATCAAAGAGAGTTCTATTGGGATAAAACAAAGTTCATGCACCAATTCACCGAATAAAGCTCATACACTGAGAGTATTTATATATATATATATATATATTTTTTTTTTTTTTTTCTTTAACGGGTCAAACGGGGACGGGGCGGGTTTGGACCAATACCCGTTTTTCTCCAGTCCACTGCCATCCCTAAATGTCACCTGCATGTTACACATTATCTCATAAAGAAATGCAGAGATTTTGTGAATTCTTGAAATCGGTGAAGTTTCCAAATGGGTATGCATCGAACATCTTGCGGTGTGTGAACGTAAGGGATTTAAAGATATCGGGAATGAAAAGTGACGATTGTAATGTTCTTTGACAACAATTACTCTTGATTGGAATACGTGGATACTTGAATAAGGATGTTTGTATTGCGTTGGTTGAGTTGAAGTTCTTCTTCAAAGAGTTGTGCAGTAAGACATCAAAACTAAAAATCTTAGGGAATCTAGAAAAGGACATTGCCTTAATATTGTGCAAGCTTGAAAGGATATTTCCTCCAACATTTTTTGATGTCATGGTCCACCTAGCAGTTCATTTGCCATATGAGGCCATGCTTGCAGGACCTGTACAATACTGCTGGATGTATCCAATTGAAAGGTGATATATACTTGTTAATGTACGTATAAAGTTTGAATTCTTTTCATTATCTCTTCGTAGTCTAAATTAGTCTTTTATCAAATGTCCATAGATACTTGGGCACACTTAAGCGATACGTACGCAATAAAGCCCTTCTGGAAGGTTAAATTGTCGAGACTTGCATTGCTAATAAATGTTTAACATTTTGCTCAATGTATCTTACTGCAATTGAAACAAAATTCAATCGTGAGGAACGCAATTATGACGGAGGGCAAGAGCTAAGAGATGGAGGGTTGTCTGTGTTCTCATAGAAGGTTCGTCCTTTTGGATGTCTATCATATGATAATTTGGCTGAGATGGATCTTAGAAGGGCTCAATGGTACATGCTAAACAATTGTGAAGAATTGACCCAATATCTTCAGTAAGTTAATATTATGTTTCTATTATTGCATGTTTAGTTATTGTGCATATAAGTGTAATATGTGTTAAACAAGTGTAATTTTGACATTTAGTGAACATATGGATGAGCTCAAGATAGAAAGTGACATGGATTTAGACCAGAGGCAGCAAGAACTATTCCCTTAGTGGTTTGAAAGACATGTAAGGGCTTTCATACAAGTGCCGTAAACATATATATATATATATATATATGGACATGTATAAAACCGCTTTTACTACTCCCTTCGGACATTATGAATGGAATGTCATGCCTTTTGGGTTAAAAAATGCCCCAAGTGAATTCCAGAACATAATGAATGAAGTCTTCAATTGTATCAGTCATTTTTCTATTGTCTATATAGATGATATACTCATCTTCTCCAGAACAATAGAAGAACACTGGAAGCACCTTTATGTTTTTCATACAATTGTTAAACAAAATGGATTAGTCTTATCTGCATCTAAGATTAAATTGTTCCAAACCTCAGTAAGATTTTTAGGATACAATATCCAGGATTCTACTATCACTCCTATTAGTAGAGCCATCCAGTTTGCAGATAAATTCCCAGATGAAATTCTGGACAAAACCCAGCTCCAAAGGTTTTTAGGTTCCCTAAACTATATTTCTGACTTTTATCAGGATCTTAGGCAAACCATCAAACTTCTGTATGACAGGCTCAAAGGAAATCCTCCTCCTTGGACCACTGTTCATACTTCTATTGTTCAACAGGTTAAGAAGTTCATCAAAACTCTTCCCTGTCTTGGTATTCCGTCCGTTGATTCTTTCAAAATCATCCAGACAGATGCCTCCGATATTGGTTATGGTGGAATCCTCCTTCAGAGAGAATCTCCTAATTCTCCTGAACAGATTGTTCGATTCCATTCTGGTATTTGGAATAAAACTCAAAAGAATTATTCCACTATTAAAAAGAAATTTTATCTATTGTCCTGTGTATCTCTAAATTCCAGGATGATATATTGAATCAAAATTCCTTGTGCGAGTTGACTGTAAATCAGTCAAGGATGTTTTGACCAAAGATGTCAAAAATATAGCTGCTAAGCAAATTTTTGCTCGATGGCAATCTATTTTAAGTATTTTCGATTTTGATATAGAATATATCAAGGGCGAAAATAATTATATTCCTGATTTCCTAACCAGAGAATTTTTGCAGGAACCTCATGGCGGACAGGAAACCTAGTTCATCCGGAACTTCCTCCAAAAATCCGGGGGGAAAGAAGGATAAACAAAAACAAGTTATTAAATTCATTTGTAAGTAGATTCGCACCCTATCACCCAACCTTAATCCAGACCCTCAAGAGTACGTAAGCCACCTTGTGTCCCAAGTGTAAGTCCTAGAATTGGCAGATAGGGATTGTTGGCGAGAAGTTGAGAGAAATTGGAGCCAGATTAGGGGGTATGTATAGTGTCGTCAAACTTACATATAAATTTAAAATTTGATAACAATTCAGATTTTAAAATGAGTAGATTATTCAGATCTAATTCTAGAGCTAGTACATCTAGATCTTCAGATTATTCTATGCCACATAGAGTAAATGAGGAAGAATTAGAAATACAAGCCAGTTCTGCACAGACCAACATCCAAATACCAAAGCAGATACTTTGGAAAGATGTGACTCTACCAGAGTCTTGGACCATGCAAAATGAAAATTTTGATAAAGAATCTAGTACCGAGTCAACTACAACTGATTTGGAGACTATCAGACAGCTCCCTGATGGATCAGTTAAAATATCCTTTGATACTGCTAGATCCAGTAGATCTAGTAGATTCACTCCCAGGCATGATCAGATTCCTGAAGGAAGGAAATTTGATTTCTCATCTGCTTCCCATAGAGACAGAGAGATTGCCAAAGAACTTGACCATAGGTTGAAAGGAATCGCTAATTCCTCAGACCCAGTAGCTAGACCAGTATACACTCCCATAAGTGTCCCATTAAGGTCTAGATACACAGAGTTCAAACAAACAGAGAATGATGAATTCACTCCTTCATCTTCTCTGTCACCCACTGCTAGTGCTTTTGATGGAAATGTAGCATCCAGCAAAATCCATCAATTATACACTATCACTAGGAGGTTATCTATCATAGCTTGTATATTACCAAGATCATTTCTGTTGAGGAATGGGGTTCTCACCCTTCTTTACTCCGAGAACTTCCTTTTCACACCAGACAATTCAATTACTATGACTACATTGAGTCATGGTCAAAAATATTACTCTACCAGAATGAGGATTTGTCCCATTCCTGGTTCTTAAATTTCCATAAAGATTTCAAAAGCCATATTCCTGCATGGTTCAATCAGTGGTGGCATCAACATGGTCCCATTGATAAAATCTTTCCAGCTGATCTTAAAGATCAGATTAATATCTTTTACTCCCTTTACCGTCCTAGTAAACAGGAGTCTCAATTACCCTTATTACTAATATTTCTTTGCAGGTACAAAGTCCCGTGGATACTCAAATGGCAATGGGAAATTGTGGGATTCAATTTGACCCGACAATTCTATGCCAAATGGTGGCCCAGGTTTCAACATAGTGACACTATCGCAATGGTGAAACGAGACTTCCCTGTAAGGGTACCAACTCCAGTAGTAGTTCCAGGTCCCTTACAACCAGCAACTCCAATGAAGGAACTGCCCGCTCATTCAAGCCAGGCTAACCTTCTTACAAGGCAAGCTCAACCAGAAGAATCTTCATCTAAAGGTTCTCAGAAGAAGTCTAGCAAGAAGAAATCCAAGGCAAAGCTCCTCCAGAAGCTCCTTGAACAGCTTGACTCAGATAGTGAATCATCTTCCCAAGGTTCTTCCTCACAACTCCCAGCAGGATATGCTCAGGACCCTTTTGAAGGTATCAAAGACTTTGATGTTGATGACCTCACACCTGACCTTGCACTCCCATGAATTATTATTTACATAAAGTGGCTTCAATCACTACTTTCTTCAGAAAAGAAAGAAAAGCTGTCCACTCTGTGTAAAAATAATATCACAAGTCTGCATAGGATCCCCTTTCCCTAAAAGCAGGATTCTCACAGACAAAGGCAGGACCCACAAATCTGCTTTTCCACCGAAAGATGGATTCTCAGGACAAACAAACAAGGACCCACTAGTCCTTTCAACATGTCCTAGTTACCTGGGTAAAAGAATCTTACTCCACTTTTAGCCGAAAGCAAAATAAATGACAAGTGCGGAATTCATGGAATAAAGAGAAATATGGAACAGATATGAAAATATACAAAATATTCAAATAAAGAAAATAAACACTTACAACACTAGAACTAATGGTCTAGTGGAAATAAGAGGTAATAAGGGAGCTCTTCTTTTGCATCATGAAGAAGGCTTACAAGTGAGGGTAGGATTACAAGTATTAGGGGCTTGTAATTTCTTTGAAACCAGACTAGAGAGTGTCTGAGGTTTTCAAAGCTTGGTTTGTTGAGAAGAGGGAGCTGCCTTATATAGAGGTAAGGGACTCCGGATTCTTCAAGGGTAATAATTCTGCCTTTCTCTTTTACTCAGGGTAAAGTGAATTCACTTTCTTGTTTTCGGCTAAAAGTGGAGTAAGATTCTTTTACCCAGGTAACTAGGACATGTTGAAAGGACTAGTGGGTCCTTGTTTGTTTGTCCTGAGAATCCATCTTTCGGTGGAAAAACAGATTTGTGGGTCCTGCCTTTGTCTGTGAGAATCCTGCTTTTAGGGAAAGGGGATCCTATGCAGACTTGTGATATTATTTTTACACAGAGTGGACAGCTTTTCTTTCTTTTCTGAAGAAAGTAGTGATTGAAGCCACTTTATGTAAATAATAATTCATGGGAGTGCAAGGTCAGGTGTGAGGTCATCAACATCAAAGTCTTTGATACCTTCAAAAGGGTCCTGAGCATATCCTGCTGGGAGTTGTGAGGAAGAACCTTGGGAAGATGATTCACTATCTGAGTCAAGCTGTTCAAGGAGCTTCTGGAGGAGCTTTGCCTTGGATTTCTTCTTGCTAGACTTCTTCTGAGAACCTTTAGATGAAGATTCTTCTGGTTGAGCTTGCCTTGTAAGAAGGTTAGCCTGGCTTGAATGAGCGGGCAGTTCCTTCATTGGAGTTGCTGGTTGTAAGGGACCTGGAACTACTACTGGAGTTGGTACCCTTATAGGGAAGTCTCGTTTCACCATTGCGATAGTGTCACTATGTTGAAACCTGGGCCACCATTTGGCATAGAATTGTCGGGTCAAATTGAATCCCACAATTTCCCATTGCCATTTGAGTATCCACGGGACTTTGTACCTGCAAAGAAATATTAGTAATAAGGGTAATTGAGACTCCTGTTTACTAGGACGATAAAGGGAGTAAAAGATATTAATCTGATCTTTAAGATCAGCTGGAAAGATTTCATCAATGGGACCATGTTGATGCCACCACTGATTAAACCATGCAGGAATATGGCTTTTGAAATCTTTATGGAAATTTAAGAACCAGGAATGGGACAAATCCTCATTCTGGTAGAGTAATATTTTTGACCATGACTCAATGTAGTCATAGTAATTGAATTGTCTGGTGTGAAAAGGAAGTTCTCGGAGTAAAGAAGGGTGAGAACCCCATTCCTCAACAGAAATGATCTTGGTAATATACAAGCTATGATAGATAACCTTATTTGGGTTTATCTTATCAAGGATGGGCTTGGTAAATATCGATTTGGTGTAGTAGAGAATATCTTGGTAAAAACTATGGGGTTTTTCCAAGTCTACTGGAATATAGGTCCAACCTGTTGGGAGGTAGGCCTTTACAAGGTCTATTGGATCCTTGTATTTAGAATGGGCTAGTTCAATGGCTAGGACATTCTGGGAATGAGCTTTGACATAATCAACCTTTGGGCCTAATTGGGCTACAAAGGGTTGTGAGGCCTGATAGGGGTTTGTCATGGCACTAGTGGTCCTGACAGGTGGCTGTTGGGCCATTTTGGTAAAGGTTAATGGGTTAATAGTGGTTGATACGGCTACGGGCCGGATAACCAAAGCAGATTGGGCTACTGGCCTTGTGGGCTGAGTAGTTGGTAATAAAAATCTGTTTTGACAAGGCTAATGGCAAGTCAGGTTCAGATTTAATAACTTGTTTTTGTTTATCCTTCTTTCCCCCCGGATTTTTGGAGGAAGTTCCGGATGAACTAGGTTTCCTGTCCACCATGAGGTTCCTGCAAAAATTCTCTGGTTAGGAAATCAGGAATATAATTATTTTCGCCCTTGATATATTCTATATCAAAATCGAAAATACTTAAAATAGATTGCCATCGAGCAAAAATTTGCTTAGCAGCTATATTTTTGACATCTTTGGTCAAAACATCCTTGACTGATTTACAGTCAACCCGCACAAGGAATTTTTGATTCAATATATCATCCTGGAATTTAGAGATACACAGGACAATAGATAAAATTTCTTTTTTAATAGTGGAATAATTCTTTTGAGTTTTATTCCAAATACCAGAATGGAATCGAACAATCTGTTCAGGAGAATTAGGAGATTCTCTCTGAAGGAGGATTCCACCATAACCAATATCGGAGGCATCTGTCTGGATGATTTTGAAAGAATCAACGGACGGAATACCAAGACAGGGAAGAGTTTTGATGAACTTCTTAACCTGTTGAACAATAGAAGTATGAACAGTGGTCCAAGGAGGAGGATTTCCTTTGAGCCTGTCATACAGAGGTTTGATGGTTTGCCTAAGATCCTGATAAAAGTCAGAAACATAGTTTAGGGAACCTAAAAACCTTTGGAGCTGGTTTTGTCCAGAATTTCATCTGGGAATTTATCTGCAAACTGGATGGCTCTACTAATAGGAGTGATAGTAGAATCTTGGATATTGTATCCTAAAAACCTTACTGAGGTTTGGAACAATTTAATCTTAGATGCAGATAAGACTAATCCATTTTGTTTAACAATTGTATGAAAAGCATAAAGGTGCTTCTAGTGTTCTTCTATTGTTCTGGAGAAGATGAGTATATCATCTATATAGACAATAGAAAAATGACTGATACAATTGAAGACTTCATTCATTATGTTCTGGAATTCACTTGGGGCATTTTTTAACCCAAAAGGCATGACATTCCATTCATAATGTCCGAAGGGAGTAGTAAAAGCGGTTTTATACCTGTCCATAGGGTGGATCTGTATTTGCCAAAAACCACTTTTAAGATCAAATTTGGAAAAGATAGTAGACTTATTGAGTCTTTTTATCAAATCCTGCTTGTTAGGTATAGGGTACCTAATCCATTCTAAAACCTTGTTTAAAGGTTTATAATTTATGACTAACCTTGGAACTCCTCTTTCTAATTCTGCGTTTTTGACGACATAGAAAGCAGGACAAGACCAAGGTGACTTGCTGTTCCTAATGATATCATTTTTTAGCAACTCTGAGATTTCCTTTTTACAGATCTCAGTAGTTTCATGGTTCATTTGGATTGGTCTGGATTTAGTGGGAATATTGTTTTCACTAAACCCTTTAATATATGGAAGTCTGACCATGTGTTTCTTCCTATGCCAGAATGCTGTAGGAAGGGAGGAACAAACTTCTGACTCTAAGTTTTCCCTAAACCTATCGATCTTTTGTTGTAAGATTGGATTGGTTAGGTTTTCTTTAGTTCTGAGGTGGTTAATCTCTTGTTTAAGAAATTCCACTTGCTTAATTTTTCTGTTAATAACATTAAGGGACTGTGAGACAGAAATGTCTTTTAGCTGCCTTAAATGTTTTTTCTCAGGTTTGGTAATAAATGTAAATACAATTTTCCTTCCAAAATGCTTGGTTGATATTCCATCTGTATCTGTACTAAAGGGGTACAAAAGATATATAAATGGAAGACCAAGAATAACAGCATCAGTCATGTCTTTAACAAGAAGGAATGATGTTTCAAAACATACATCTTGTTGACAAACATGAACTCTTGGAAGTTTGTATTTAACATTCATTTTGCTGCCATTGGCAGAACTAATTCTTTCCAATGTTTTTTCATAAAACATGGTTGGAATTAATCCTTCTTGGATGCAGTTAACATCTGCTCCAGTGTCCAATAGGGCAATAACAGTAATATGAAAACTATTGTTAATGATTAATTTTACTTCAACATGCCATTTTTGGACAGTTAAAGAATTAATCAGACTAATTCTTTTGTCATTAGAAGTGGCTCCTTCTTGGAATGAAGGCAGGTTCGTTACACCAGAAGTTTCCGTCTGAAAGGAGGAGGTTACTGGTATCCCCTGTGTGTAGCCTTGATGATCAAAAGGATTAATAAAATCTGCAGTCTGATCTTCTGGATCAGAATCCTGGGATTTTTCAGAATATTTTTCTGTTTGTAAAAGAGTTAAAGCTTCAGCAAATTTCTTGTCTTGAGCTTTTAAATCTTTTATTTCTATTTTAAGCTTATTAACTTCACTTTGGAGATCTTGTAAGGTGATTTCTTTTTTCTTTTCCTTACTAAATCTTTCCATAGTTTTGTTAAGGCTTATTAATGGTTTTTCTATAACAGGTTGCTTATTATCCTTTTTACTGAAAAGGTTTCTAAGCTGTTTGACATACTTATCTTTTAGATCTGGATCTTCTATCTTGGAGATCAAGTCTATAAGTATGTGTTCTTCATTTTGCTTAGTGATTACTCTGACTTGTTTCTGACAAGAGCATCCTATTTTAATTCTAGGATTATCAGGGTGATCAGAAGCTGAATAATAATCTGAAGAGTCTGAGGTGTCTACTGGACTATTTGATTCTTCAGAACTTTTAAGATTATTTATCCTAAAGATTTCAAGGATTCTGTCCTCATCATCTTGGGATAAATTTAATCTTTTTACTTGTTTTTTAACTGGGCATTCAGGACTAATGTGGCCTGATTTTCCGCAGTTAAAACATGTAATATCTTGGACTTTTCCCTTTCCTTTGTTATCTGTCCTTTGAGATCTAAATTTTCTCCTAGGTTTTCTGGAAGATTCTGGTTTAGATCTTTTGGCAGTTTTATGGTGAGGGAAAAATCTTTGATAAGATTTGTTTCTTGAATAAGGCTTGTGTGATTTGGATTTTTTGTGTTTTTTATGGGAAGGAGCTAATGGCTGTAACCCATATTGTTCACAAAAATTTCCTAATTCATATTTAGCCTTATGTTTTTCATTTGTTAATTGCTTATTGATTCTCAGATCAACACACCATTTTAATCCTACATTTTGGATGGTGCTAATGAGTTCTCCATAAGCAAGACTATCGTATTCAATGATTCCTGTGTCTTTGCTAAGGGCTTCTCTAACCTTATGGGCAAAGAGATTTGGTAGTCCATTAACAAATTTTTCTTTCCAGAAAGCTTTTTGGCAGTCTGGGCGAACCATAACACGGGAAACAAAAACATCTTTATACCACCTAAAGTCACTAAGTGTGGGACATTTTAGGTTGGTCAATTGGTCATGAATCCTAGCAGTAATGCTACTAGGAGTGCCAACAAAGTGTTTGATGATGGTGAATATAAGGGTATTACATCCATCAGGTTTAGCTATTCCAATCCTTTCATCAAAGATCGGAAGGCCTTCATCATCTTTGAGAACAGCATTAATGATACTGTCTCGTTGTTCCTGGTTTAAATAATTATCCCACCAATTTCTAAGAACACCTGTAAATCCTGAAACTATTAGTTTGACAATCTCAGGTTCAGGGCTATCAAGATTGGTCATATAATTATTTAATACCATGGATAGATGACTAATTTTATTAAGAATTTCCTGTTCACTTAGACCATCTATGTTCCATTCATAGAGTCTGTTAGACTGAACAGAAAACTGGTTCAACACATTTTTCTCTTCATACTGAAGATCTGGTGGAGTGGGTCTAGAATACCAGTTCTTTGTGGAGCTGGTAGGGACTCTAACCAGTGCATTGATTTTAGAATCAGGTTGGGTCATACTGTGATCCCTAAACTGATTTTCTAAGTTTTCTATTTCAGAGTCAGAATCAGTGGTGTCTTTTGGACTATCAGATTCTGAATTGGACTCTGAACTTTCTTCAGTTTGGTTGATGACTGTTATCTGAGAAGTACTAGTAGATTCTTTCTTAGATAAGAGTGCATCAATCTGTTGAATTAGGTTTTTGTCTTTTAAACCTAAATTCTTCCTTTCTTCAGGTAGGTTGACTAGAGGTCTTTCTACTGAAGATGGTTTAATTTCATCTATTTTAGTTTCAATTTTATCCAACTGTTTACCTATAGTAATTAGGCTTTGGTTGGTGAAATTGACCTGTTCAACTATCTTCTTTTCAGATTCTAAAACTGGAATCTTAAAGGGAGTAGCAGTAACAGTTTTGGTAGCATATTTAATTTCAATAGTTTCTGCTGGTGGGTGACTAGAGGTTACCACGGCAGATTCTGTTTTCCAATTTTGCTGAGTTACTACTTTTACTTCTTTGTGGAAGTTTTTTAAGTAGTCTTCTAAAGCAATCTCAGATTCTAATTTATACATTAAAGAAATCCATGCTTTTTTATTTTATCTTGATTTTTACAAGGTAAAGATTCAAAAGCTTTCCTAAGAGGTTTGTTCTCAGGGGTTTTGAATTGCTTTTTTAACTTGTGAATATCAGGCATAAATAATTCTTTTTCCCTAGTGATAGTGTATAATTGATGGATTTTGCTGGATGCTACATTTCCATCAAAAGCACTAGCAGTGGGTGACAGAGAAGGTGAAGGAGTGAATTCATCATTCTCTGTTTGTTTGAACTCTGTGTATCTAGACCTTAATGGGACACTTATGGGAGTGTATACTGGTCTAGCTACTGGGTCTGAGGAATTAGCGATTCCTTTCAACCTATGGTCAAGTTCTTTGGCAATCTCTCTGTCTCTATGGGAAGCAGATGAGAAATCAGATTTCCTTCCTTCAGGAATCTGATCATGCCTGGGAGTGAATCTACTAGATCTACAGGATCTAGCAGTATCAAAGGATATTTTAACTGATCCATCAGGGAGCTGTCTGATAGTCTCCAAATCAGTTGTAGTTGACTCGGTACTAGATTCTTTATCAAAATTTTCATTCTGCATGGTCCAAGACTCTGGTAGAGTCACATCTTTCCAAAGTATCTGCTTTGGTATTTGGATGTTGGTTTGTGCAGAACTGGCTTGTATTAACATAGTACTTCCTTTAGGACTTGGGTCAAGGCATTGTACATTAAGATTAGTACGAATACACTTATAATAAATCCTGTAAATAAGTACTATAGAACTAGTGTTTTTTACTAAACTGGTAATATCGCCTGTGAGACGGATACCAAGAGTTAGTGCCATATGTGTATTAGGACAATGGAGATCAAGGGTAAAGTCAGGGAAGCAGTTAAAGTAGACTGGACCTCTGTGGAGTCCTGTCTCCATGATTCCCAAGACACTGGGTTCCCAATCCAGAAACCTTGCATCTCGTAGTGCTAGTAAGGCAGCAGCATTCCTGCCTTGAGTAATAAGTGGTTTAATGGCCACTTGGACAAGACCTATGTGAATAAAATTAAATCCTTTGGCCTTGTGAATTTTAAGAGTCTCCTTAGTGAGGAGCTCACAAAGCTCATCTTCTTTCCTGAGAGGATGAACTTGTTCAACAGTTTTAACTTGGTGTTCTTCACTAAAGGTTTTCTGAACCCAAGTTGTGCTATAAATATTTTTTTCTTTAACTGGAGGAATATTCCATTTTTTCCAGTCCCAGATGAAATTCTGGACAAAACCCAGCTCCAAAGGTTTTTAGGTTCCCTAAACTATGTTTCTGACTTTTATCAGGATCTTAGGCAAACCATCAAAACTCTGTATGACAGGCTCAAAGGAAATCCTCCTCCTTGGACCACTGTTCATACTTCTATTGTTCAACAGGTTAAGAAGTTCATTAAAACTCTTCCCTGTCTTGGTATTCCGTCCGTTGATTCTTTCAAAATCATCCAGACAGATGCCTCCGATATTGGTTATGGTGGAATCCTCCTTCAGAGAGAATCTCCTAATTCTCCTGAACAGATTGTTCGATTCCATTCTGGTATTTGGAATAAAACTCAAAAGAATTATTCCACTATTAAAAAGAAATTTTATCTATTGTCCTGTGTATCTCTAAATTCCAGGATGATATATTGAATCAAAAATTCCTTGTGCGGGTTGACTGTAAATCAGCCAAGGATGTTTTGACCAAAGATGTCAAAAATATAGCTGCTAAGCAAATTTTTGCTCGATGACAATCTATTTTAAGTATTTTCGATTTTGATATAGAATATATCAAGGGCGAAAACAATTATATTCCTGATTTCCTAACCAGAGAATTTTTGCAGGAACCTCATGGCGGACAGGAAACCTAGTTCATCCGGAACTTCCTCCAAAAATCCGGGGGAAAGAAGGATAAACAAAAACAAGTTATTAAATCTGAACCTGACTTGCCATTAGCCTTGTCAAAACAGATTTTTATTACCAACTACTCAGCCCACAAGGCCAGTAGCCCAATCTGCTTTGGTTATCCGGCCCGTAGCCGTATCAACCACTATTAACCCATTAACTTTTACCAAAATGGCCCAACAGCCACCTGTCAGGACCACTAGTGCCATGACAAATCCCTATCAGGCCTCACAACCCTTTGTAGCCCAATTAGGCCCAAAGGTTGATTATGTCAAAGCCCATTCCCAGAATGTCCTAGCCATTGAACTAGCTCATTCTAAATACAAGGATCCAATAGACCTTGTAAAGGCCTACCTCCCAACAGGTTGGACCTATATTCCAGTAGACTTGGAAAAACCCCATAGTTTTTACCAAGATATTCTCTACTACACCAAATCGATATTTACCAAGCCCATCCTTGATAAGATAAACCCAAATAAGGTTATCTATCATAGCTTGTATATTACCAAGATCATTTCTGTTGAGGAATGAGGTTCTCACCCTTCTTTACTCCGAGAACTTCCTTTTCACACCAGACAATTCAATTACTATGACTACATTGAGTCATGGTCAAAAATATTACTCTACCAGAATGAGGATTTGTCCCATTCCTGGTTCTTAAATTTCCATAAAGATTTCAAAAGCCATATTCCTGCATGGTTTAATCAGTGGTGGCATCAACATGGTCCCATTGATGAAATCTTTCCAGCTGATCTTAAAGATCAGATTAATATCTTTTACTCCCTTTACCGTCCTAGTAAACAGGAGTCCCCATTACCCTTATTACTAATATTTCTTTGCAGGTACAAAGTCCCGTGGATACTCAAATGGCAATGGGAAATTATGGGATTCAATTTGACCCGACAATTCTATGCCAAATGGTGGCCCAGGTTTCAACATAGTGACACTATCGCAATGGTGAAACGAGACTTCCCTGTAAGGGTACCAACTCCAGTAGTAGTTCCAGGTCCCTTACAACCAGCAACTCCAATGAAGGAACTGCCCGCTCATTCAAGCCAGGCTAACCTTCTTACAAGGCAAGCTCAACCAGAAGAATCTTCATCTAAAGGTTCTCAGAAGAAGTCTAGCAAGAAGAAATCCAAGGCAAAGCTCCTCCAGAAGCTCCTTGAACAGCTTGACTCAGATAGTGAATCATCTTCCCAAGGTTCTTCCTCAGAACTCCCAGCAGGATATGCTCAGGACCCTTTTGAAGGTATCGAAGACTTTGATGTTGATGACCTCACACCTGACCTTGCACTCCCATGAATTATTATTTACATAAAGTGGCTTCAATCACTACTTTCTTCAGAAAAGAAAGAAAAGCTGTCCACTCTGTGTAAAAATAATATCACAAGTCTGCATAGGATCCCCTTTCCCTAAAAGCAGGATTCTCACAGACAAAGGCAGGACCCACAAATCTGCTTTTCCACCGAAAGATGGATTCTCAGGACAAACAAACAAGGACCCACTAGTCCTTTCAACATGTCCTAGTTACTTGGGTAAAAGAATCTTACTCCACTTTTAGCCGAAAGCAAGAAAGTGAATTCACTTTACCCTGAGTAAAAGAGAAAGGCAGAATTATTACCCTGGAAGAATCCGGAGTCACTTACCTCTATATAAGGCAGCTCCCTCTTCTCAACAAACCAAGTTTTGAAAACCTCAGACACTCTCTAGTCTGGTTTCAAAGAAATTACAAGCCCCTAATACTTGTAATCCTACCCTCACTTGTAAGCCTTCTTCATGATGCAAAAGAAGAGCTCCCTTATTACCTCTTATTTCCACTAGACCATTAGTTCTAGTGTTGTAAGTGTTTATTTTGTTTATTTGAATATTTTGTATATTTTCATATCTGTTCCATATTTCTCTTTATTCCATGAATTCCGCACTTGTCTTTTATTTGGTATCAGAGCCATTTGACGGCCTGGTGTATTACCTCTAAAATTTCATTTGAGTCATCTAACTCACTTTGAAATCTTTATCTGTTTCTCCTTTTAAATTCATTTGTAAGTAGATTCGCACCCTATCACCCAACCTTAATCCAGACCCTCAAGAGTACGTAAGCCACCTTGTGTCCCAAGTGTAAGTCCTAGAATTGGCAGATAGGGATCGTTGGCGAGAAGTTGAGAGAAATTGGAGCCAGATTAGGGGGTATGTATAGTGTCGTCAAACTTACATATAAATTTAAAATTTGATAACAATTCAGATTTTAAAATGAGTAGATTATTTAGATCTAATTCTAGAGCTAGTACATCTAGATCTTCATATTATTCTATGCCACATAGAGTAAATGAGGAAGAATTAGAAATAGAGGAAAATAAAACAGACTGGAAAAAATGGAATATTCCTCCAGTTAAAGAAAAAAATATTTATAGCACAACTTGGGTTCAGAAAACCTTTAGTGAAGAACACCAAGTTAAAACTATTGAACAAGTTCATCCTCTCAGGAAAGAAGATGAGCTTTGTGAGCTCCTCACTAAGGAGACTCTTAAAATTCACAAGGCCAAAGGATTTAATTTTATTCACATAGGTCTTGTCCAAGTGGCCATTAAACCACTTATTACTCAAGGCAGGAATGTTGCTGCCTTACTAGCACTACGAGATGCAAGGTTTCTGGATTGGGAACCCAGTGTCTTGGGAATCATGGAGACAGGACTCCACAGAGGTCCAATCTACTTGTGTTTCTTCCTATGCCAGAATGCTGTAGGAAGGGAGGAACAAACTTCTGACTCTAAGTTTTCCCTAAACCTATCGATCTTTTGTTGTAAGATTGGATTGGTTAGGTTTTCTTTAGTTCTGAGGTGGTTAATCTCTTGTTTAAGAAATTCCACTTGCTTAATTTTTCTGTTAATAACATTAAGGGACTGTGAGACAGAAATGTCTTTTAGCTGCCTTAAATGTTTTTTCTCAGGTTTGGTAATAAATGTAAATACAATTTTCCTTCCAAAATGCTTGGTTGATATTCCATCTGTATCTGTACTAAAGGGGTACAAAAGGTATATAAATGGAAGACCAAGAATAACAGCATCAGCCATGTCTTTAACAAGAAGGAATGATGTTTCAAAACATACATCTTGTTGGCAAACATGAACTCTTATATATATATATATATATATATATATATATATATATATATATATTATTGTATATTTATTTACTTGTTTTTATTATACGCTGCCTATAGATGAAATGATTGGGCAATTTGAAATCTGTAGAAGCTACTGATCAATTGTATGCATTAGCGTGTGGTCTAGATTTACGAGCGACTAGGTATAAAGGTTGCATTGTTATTGGTGTTAGGTACCACACCAATGAGCGTGACAGCCATCGTAAGAGTCAAAATAACAGTTTAACTGTAGAAGGAGAATATGACAATAAGTTAATTGATTTTTATGGAGTCATTAATGATGTTATTGAGTTATAGTACATCAAGGTTAACCGAGTTATTTTGTTTAAATGTGATTAGTTTGATCTTGACAATAAAAGAGCAGGGATTCAAATGGATACTCACTTCACAAGTGTTAATGTCAGCCGTAAATGGTACGAAAATGATTCATTTGTACTAGTGACCCAAGCGCAGCAAGTGTTCTACCTAAATGACATGAAATTAGGAAAAAATTGGCAAGTAGTACATAAGATGCAACATAGGAGCGAGTTTGATGATCCAGAGGTGGAAGCTATTCCAAGAGATGATGACGAAGGGGTGATTAGTAATGATGAAGCATATCAGCAAAATAAGTCATGCATTTTTGATGGGATTGTCTAACTAGATGTACATGAATTGGAGCCATTGAATAGAGATGACGTTGATTCAAATCGTATTAATACAAGTGATGTGGATAACGAGGTAGTAGATGACTCAAATGGTGAAGAAAGTGATGGACAAGATCACACACTAGATGATTATTGTACTGATGAAGAAGATAATATGTGTGCCGATGGTGATGGTGATGGTGATGGTGATGGTGATGATGATGATAACTTTTAACTTCACAAAAATAAGGTAATCATTTAATATAGTTTCTACAAAATTAAGTGCATAGTTTTCATTTAAATGTCTGCAATAGAAACATGGACATCACATACACTATATCATGTATACACCATAATATCTCTCAAAGACAAATTAACTTTAAAATTTGTGGATCTAGTTATTTTTGTTTGAGTTGATTTGAATTTGGATTTGGATTTATCCCTCATTCTAGTAGTACTTATTAGTTTAAATGAATTTTTTGTTTGAAATTTTGGAACATCTATTTGAGTGTTGTATTTGTTTTTTTTTCCCTTGGTTTTTATGTTATCCATGCAAAGGAACCTCGCCAATAGTTTATGCATGTTAAAAATATACTAACATCATTTGATCGTTGCAGCTGAACTCTTCATCCATATTGGGCTATTCAGCTGGCTTAAGTCATTCTTCATGGATATTTTTTGCTAGTCATTCTATCAGTTGGATTATTGGAATTTCAAAACTTAGATGATTATTCTTTTAGCTAGATTCTCTGTTCAACTACCTCAGCTGGAGTCTTCTTTGGATTGCTCCTGCTGGAATGTTGTTATAGCTGATGTCTCTGCTTCAGCTGAAGCATACACCTTCAGCTGGAATGTGTAATTCAGCTAGCCTTATCTCTTCTACAGTAGTTTTTTCAAATCGTCTTTAAGGAAATCATGCTTTCTAGCTTATTTTTTTAGAAATTTTCATGTAAAATCATGCATCAGAATTTTAATTCTTATTTTATTGTAATTAGATTGCATCGAGGGGTAAGGTATAAATATCCCCTCTAGCTAGCTGTAATTTAATTTTTAATTAATAAAATTTCCTCGTACCGTCGAGGTTTTACCCAAAAAAAAAAAAAACCTATTAAATGTCTTTATGTAGTCAACTTCGGTTTATTTGTGTTCAACACTAGTTTAATCTATTTATTGTTCGTGTTAGTAGGTCGTGTCTTTTTTCAAATCCGTGTAAAGAATTAGTCAACCATAACCCATTAATTATTTGTCGATCCAAAAATGAATATCCATATCAAATCTTCTATTTCATTAATCTTGAGCCAATAATGAATTCAACTTAAAAAATTCTGAAATTGTATAAGAAGTAAATTAAAACCTCAAGGTGAATCAAATTTGTGTAACCACAGTCTCCATCTCTCTATTTTTTATTCTAAATTGAAATACACTAGTTTAATTCACGGATTTTTTGGGGCAAGTTAAAAAAAAATCACTGATTGCTAGTTTTAGTTTTTATTTAACTATTTTTATTATTCTGCTGCTAGATATTCTTTGGTTTTGAATTGTAAGTTGGAGAAGTACAATATTTTATTGGCTTTAGTATTTATTTCTTATCAAATGGATAAATGGTTCATTATTTAATAGTTATTTTTAGTTGCTTTCATGGTTAGATGATTTGTAGATAGTAATGCCTTTCAGGGTGGACTTTGGGGTGTTACAAAATTTTGTCGATTCCCACAGACGGTGCCAAATTGATGATGCACAAATTGATTTTATACACCACCAGTTGAGTGATTGATAATAAATGCAGTAATTAAATAATGAGAAAGTAACTCAAGCAAGACAAAGATGTATAGTGGTTCGGTCAACGTGACCTACGTCCACTATGAAGGGCTAGGGTGGCTTGAGTATTTTATTACTTCGAGGAGTGTAGGAAAAACAGGGAGATACAAGCTATGAGAGAGAGGGGAAAGTGATTGTAGATGTGCTTGATGCCCCCCAAGTATTGGTAGGGCTTACAAGTTATAGTGTCTCTCAACAGACTAAGTCGCTTTTTTAGTAACTAAGTGACTAATTTGGTGGAGTTTGCACTATCTTCTCAATGGATGAGGCAGTTACAGAGCTCCCTTAAAATCAGGTCATAGGATGACGTGGTAGTTAACTCTTTTCAAGGTGGTGTGGATGAGGCTCTTGGGATGACCCTTCCTCCTCCCTTTGTGATGTTGTTCCTCGAACCCTGATGAGCTTGATTGGGCATGGACCTCATTTGGGTTGGACCCATTGGATCTTGTTTAGTTGAACTATTTATTTAGACTGGACTTATAACATGAGTTGGGCCCTTGGGCCTGACCGATCAACAGTAGTTTGCATTTACAACACTCTCCATCAGATAACCATTGAAATTATACCGTGGTCTGAAATCTTGTTTTGATAAAATTGTTAGGATCCTATACATTGTCTCATTAAAAACCTTGCTAATTAAAATCCGGTGGGACAAAACCTTAGTGAAGAAAAAAAGAGTACAATTCTCCCTCTCTTAAATACATCTGATCAAAATGATAATTTTTTAGGTTGATAGATCACCAAGATGTTGCATTTCAATTTTGTTCACTAATTTTTGAAATGTAGCTGGTGATAGTGTTTTAATGAACAAATCTTTGATGTATCATTCTTTGAACTATGCAATACAAGCTACATTGTCATCGTATAATATTGTTGGAATGTCTTTGATTGAAGGTAATCCATTTTGCACTTGAATATGTTTGTAACGCCCAAAAATTCACTATGGAAGAGCATTAACTATCTATATAAAATTCCATCATGAGATTTAGTGACTCGGGGAGCTGATCTGAGAAATGCACTTCCAACAAAAATAGATTATCAGAGTTACCTCCAAAACTTGAATGCAAGTATTCCATTTTACTACTAAAAGTATAAATCCAAAAACATTATTCTAATCAACCACAACTAGAAATTTAAATTACAACTAAACATCACTAAGCATCTACTCCCAAATCCACATACTGATCCGCCTCAGCGTCTCAATCATCATACCCACCTAATGTGATGTCTTTCTCAAAGCCCAAGACTGAAAAATAGATTTATATCGTAGGATGAGTAGAAGCCCAGTAGAAAACCTCCTCAAGCCCAAGTAAAGTTTCAAAATAGTTAAACCGGTCGGTCTCATTTAATAAACTAATATAACATAATTTTGAAGTAAAATAAGGACAATTTAAGAGATCTCAAGTGTACAGTAACGAATGGTAAAATTTATACAGAAGAGAACAATTCTAAAGAAATAATTTAATTTCCATAAATATATCTTATGTAGGCAAGTAGAATTAGCACGAATACACATATCAAGAATATCCTAGCCCACATTCATACACACCCAATTCTCGCAAGGATACAATATTTTAGGAAGGATGTATACTGATGCATTGATAGTGAGGAATTCTCCCTAAGAATTGTATACTAGCCCCTAACCTCATCCCTTTAATTGAATAATGCGAATTCTTGAACCTTGTAAGGAACCAGTCAATTCCACTACAAGTGATAGTGAACTTTCAAACCTCTCAAAGTAAGAAACACATCTGTACAGTCTACGATAGCTGGTAGAACGTAACTCATGTTCATCACACCCACCAATACAAAAGATAGTTTCATAACTTTCACATAATATCACGAGTCATAGTTCCACAATTGTCAAAGTAGAATAATTTCAAGAAAATATGTAAGAGATCCTCAAAAACACTTTTACATTATTCATAACTAAGAACTAGAGTTTTTGAAATCAAGAACGTGGTATTTAGGAATTAAAAATGTGTAATTCTTCCAAGAAACAAATCATGTTCTCGCAAAGAGTTCTAAAACATTATTTATCTATCATTTTAATAGGTTTGTAAATCAAAAGCTAGAGTTTTTTTCATTAAAACAAGCAAATCTTGTAACAAATCATATATTTTGTTTAATAAACGACACCTAAAATCCCTAATCATCAATGAGTGAACTTGAGAAATAATCCACAATTTGATGCAACTCTAGCGTGTTTGATCCGTTTACGACGTGAAAATCCCTCTGAATCTTGTGTTTTCTCCTTCTTTCTCACTCTCTAGAGTTTTCTAGGGCCAAAGATTGCTGAAACTAATCTAAGGGACGTCCTTAGGGTATTTATAGGGTCAGAACTAAATAGTTGGTGTGTCCTTGATCGCTGTAAAAATCTCACTCATGTTCGAACATAGTTTGTTTTCAAACGTTCCTCGTTCTAATGGGATTGTCATTCGAAAGTTCCTTACTCCCAATATCTAGATTTTTGTCAGACTTCCTGTCTGACACCAAAGTGTTATAGCTACGCTCCGTTCAAACGAGACTTGACATTCAAACGTAACTCCTATTTCCTTTCAGAACTTTCAATATAGCTTTCACCTGCATAGAACTCGATTCATAAAATTTTTGTAGATACACTTTTGTATCTCTTGAAATCTAGTTTTTATTGTCCAAAAATCATGTCACACTAATATCAGAATAAAAATTTATGGGTAAAATATCATGAAAATATCTAGTTATTCTCTTCTTAACTTTTTCCAAAAATGCTTTTCAAGATACAAAACACCTTTAATTCACCCTATATGCCCATTCCTAAACTATTTAGTATTCATGCAATACGTGATACACAATATGCATTATTATAAATACATTGGGGTTGACAATATTGGTGCATGGATCTCAACCACATACATTATCGACCTGCTTCAAGGATGACTAATATTTTAGAGTGATTGGATGATGTAACAGTTATTGTTTGCTTACCTGATTTTCACGATATAACAGTAACGATTTTAGAAGACAAAGAACTTTGTGTCTCTCACTTACATTCTGTGAGCGGACAAATAGTATTTTATATAGACTAAAGTGAAGGTTACAATGGAAAGAAAAATCTTAGAAATATTCTTTACAAGAGAGATTGTAGGACACTTGTGTATAAAATACACATTTCCTGTTCTTTAGCGTTGATGCATGGTGGTGGTTGAACTTTCCAAGTTCAAATATCAATGATGGCTTTGAATGTCGGACATCTTCATCCTTAATATAGGATCCCTTAGTGGCTTAAGATTCTGCACTAATCGTTGACAACTCATTGCTTTTAGCCTTGATGTATACTTCTTCAAATCTTTGACTTGCGGTCCTAATACTCCCCATCAAATGAGGCCAGGGAACTAGGCCTAGTTTGATGCATAGATTGATAAAGACACTCGTGGTAACGGTTTAGTGAAAATATTCGTCAATTGGTTGGATGATGAAACAAATTTGGTGACAAGGGAGCCAAGGGCAACTTTTTCACGAACATAATGATAGTCTACAACAATATGTTTGGACCGACCATGAAAAACTGGATTAATGGTGAGATAAAGTGTGCTCAAGTTGTCACAAAATAATGTAGGAGTTCGGGCCAAGGGAATCCCAAGATCCCGAAGCAGAAAACCAAGCCAAGTAACTTCAGTTGAAATGGATGTCATGACACGATATTCAGCTTCGGTACTTGACTTGGCAACAGTTGGTTGTTTCTTGTCATTCCAGGAAATACAATTTGGCCCTAAAAAGATACAAAACCCAAAAGTAGATCGACGAGTGAATAGGTACCCAGCCCAATCAGAATCTGAATAAGCATGCAAATCAAATGTTCCATTAGCTTGAAGGTGTAAACCATGATCAAGAGTGCCAAAAATATATTGGAGGATTCTCTTAATAGCATGATAATTGGCCACACTGGGGATGCCATAAACTGAGAAACTTAATTCACACTGTAGGAGATATATGGCCGAGTCATAGTTAGATATTGAAGCCCACCAACAAGGCTACCAAATAAGGTAGGATCACTAAAAGAAGGTGAAGGGTCTCCATGAGCTAACTTGTGGAACATTGGATTAGAAACAGGATTAAAAGAGAGCATATGGGCTCGTTCAAGTAGATCTGTAGCATACTTGGTTTGAGAGAGATGTAGACCACCATGTAGACTTGTCACCTCAATGCCAAGAAAGTAATTTATAAACCCATGGTCTTTCATAGCAAATTTAGTACCCAGTAGAGAAATAAAATGATAAAGCATGGAAGTGTTGTCACCAGTAACCAACATATCATCTACATAGAGTAAGAGGATAAGGGTGCCATGTTCGTTACGACAAACAAACATAGAAGGATCAGTAGTGTTGCAATAAAAATCCAAGTTTAGAAGAAATCTGCTAAATCGATCAAACCAAGCACGAGGTGCTTGTTTAAGCCTATAAAGGGCTTTCTTTAGACAGCACACAAACTCAGGGTGGCTAGGATCTCCCAATCCAGGTGGTTGTTCCATGTAAACTAGTTCAGATAAGTGACCATGAATAAAATCATTTTTGACATCAAGTTGACAAATATCCCAACCTTTCATCAAGGCAATAGACAAAACCAAACGAATACTACCAGGCTTGATAATAGGAGAGAAAGTCTCAGTGAATTCAAGGCCTTCAATTTGACTAAACCCTTTGGCTACCAATCGAGCCTTAAGGAGTTCCAATGAGCCATTGGATCGAATTTTAGTCTTATAGACCCATTTGCTACCAACCACATTCATATGAGGAGAACGAGGGACAAGCTCCCAGGTATCATTATGCTTGAGAGCATCAAGTTTTTCTTGCATAGCTAATGTCCACCCTTCATGTTGAAGAGCAGCCTTAACATTTTTGGGTCTCTTTAGGAAGATCAACAAAAGAGAGAAAAGCATAACGTGGATTGGGCTTGACAATACCAGATTTGGACCGAGTTACCATAGAATGTCCAACTATTGCAGAGGAGCTAGATAGTGAACTGGAGATTGAAGGTTTTGTAGTTGGACTTTCAACTGGAAGAGACTATGGGCCCATGCTATGTTGCACTGATGGGTGAGGAATTGTCTGTGATGCACTGGAGGGCTCAATAGGTGTTAAACCAAGTGGTTGAGAACTTCAGGTTCAAGGACTTGAGAGCTGGGGGCTTGAGTGCACAAATCTTGGTGATGTGCTCCCACTGGGTCTGCCAATGGTTCATCTTGACTTAGTGATGAATCTTGTGGCCCATCAAAAGTTGGAGATGCTGAAGAGATAACTTTACCAGTATCAAACCCAATCACTGAAAGTGGTCATGAGATGATTTTCCTGTGGAACATGTAATAAATTTGTAGTAGAAAAAGGGAAGATACGCTTGTCAAAAATAACATGCTGAGAAGTGTAGATATGAGCTGTAGGAGGACATAAACACCGATATCCCTTAAATTGGGAACTATATCCGAGAAAAACACAAGGCAGAGATTTGGGACTGAGCTTATTTGGGGCATAATCATGAAGATAAGGAAAACATTTACTTCCAAAAACCCTAAATGAACTAAAATCAGGATCTTTTCCAAGTAATTTTTGGAATGGAGAGAACATGTTAAGTGTTGAAGTTGACAATCTATTAATAATGAAAACTGTAGTAGAAAAGGCATCAACCCAAAAATGTTGAGGAACCTTTAAATGCGCCAGCATAGTCAGCCCCAACTCAGTTATATTGCGATGCTTTTTTTTCAGCCATGCCATTCTGCTCAGGAGTTCTAGGACAAGACATATGATGAACAATGCCAAGTTTACTCAGATGTTGCATGAAGTCTCCTTTCTTATATTCACCTTCACCATTAGATTGGAAAACTAAAACTTTTTCCTGAATTGTCATTCCCCCATTGCTTGAAAATTTAGAAAGCACTGAAAGAAATCAGATTTATGCTTAAGACGATAAAACCATGTAAACCTGGTTCATTCATCCACAAAAATGACATAATATCGATATCCATCATGAGAGATAACAGGTGAAGGCCCATAAATCAGAATGAATAACATAAATAGGTTTTGTAGAACAATCTCTAGCATAAATAAAAGGTAACCGACAAGTTTTTTCAATTTGACACCTGTCGCAAATGACCTTATTATTGTCCCAACTATCAACTTTAATCAGATTTTCTTTATCCAAGGACCGAACTACCTTTGAATGTGGATGCCCAAGTCGTCAATGTCATACCTGTTCACTTGCACTTTGGTGACGATTAGAGAAAAAGGCCTGTGGTTGAACATCATCAAATGCGTGCAAATTTCCTCGCCTACTTCCCTTGATCATGACACTCTGGATTTCCCTGTCCTTTATCACAAAACCATCATTTGAGAACTCAAAGCAACATGGATTATCAGAAGTAAATTGACTCACGGATAACAGATTTTTCTTGAGTTCAGGCACTAGAAAGACATTTTTCATAATCATCTGGCCATTAGCAGTGTGAAGAAAAGCATCGTCTATATGAGATATGTTTAGCATGTCACCATTTCCAACCATAACACGATCATGTCCATTATAATTTTTTATATTAACCAAAGTACCTAAATCGCGATCATGTGGGTGAAAGCTCCTATATCTGGAAGCCATGCACAGTCTTGGCTATCTGTGATAGTCATAGCAACAAGAGCCTGTGGAATATCATTGGAAGTAAAGGACTGATTAAATCTATGCCAACATCTAAGAGCAGTGTGGTTTTTCTTACCACAAATTTGACAAGATGCACTGGACCCAGAATTAAAATATCTACCATGCTCTCTTGGATTCGATTGTTGGGACACTTGATTATTGGTATTGGGTGAAGCACTAAAAGTATGATTGCCCTTAATATGTTGGCTGAATTGAGTAAATCCTCTACCTCTTGAAGAGAAATTATTGCCACCTTGTGTCTTTTGACCCACGAAGGCAACTGTTGGAGTACTTGAGACTTGCATTTCCGGTGCAGTAATCCATGTTTCATGGCTTTGCAAAAGTGGTATGACCTCATTGTAACATGGTGTTGGTGGTTTAAGCATGGGTGACAAAGGCTTTATATTCAGAACCTAGACCATTCAATAGCCAAAAAACTTTCTTTTTGTCTTCAATTGGCTTGCCTATAGCAACCAAGTCATCACAAATATTTTTAAAATCCCTAAGATATTTAGTCATGGTTGATGTGCCTTTTCTAATCATCTGTAGTTTCTGAGTAAGATGAAATTCTCTCTCTTGAGAGTCTTGAGCAAATGAATTATGCAAAGCATTCCATACCTATTTTGAAGTCTCAAGTCCTACCACAATACTCATAGTATCTTCAGTCAGTGTAATTGTTATCCATCCTCGTAGAAAATGATCAGAACGTCTCCAAGATATGATGTCTGGATTAGAAACTTCCTTCATTGTATCATCAGAAGCAACCACCATAGCAGCTGGTGATGGAACATCTCCATTGATAAAACCTGTATATTCTTGGCTTTCAATCAATCCTAGCATTTGGGTTCTCCATAGCAAATAATTATTTTGGGTGAGTTTGATTGACACAAAATTTCCATAGTTTAAGGCAGATGGGTAAGGGTACCGGCTGCTTTGGTTAGTCATTGGAGCTGTTCGAACAGAATGGGCGGTTTTGTGGTTAAAAAAAAATACAAGTTCAACCTAGACAACTAAGTTGTGTGTGGCTCTGATACCATAACGATTGTAGAAGACAAAGAACTTTGTGTCTCTCACTTACATTCTGTGAGCAGATAAATAGTATTTTATATTGACCGTCGTGACGGTTACAATGGAAAGAAAAATCTTAGAAATATTCTATACAAGAAAGATTGTAGGACCCTTGTGTATAAAATACACATTTCCTATTCTTTAGCCTTGATGCATGGTGGTGGTTGAACTTTCCAAGTTCCCATATCAATGATAGCCTTGACTGCCGGAAATCTTCATCCTTGATATAGGATCCCTTAGTGGCTTAAGATTCTGCACTTTTTTGACAGCTCATTGCTTTTAGCCTTGATGCATGCTTCTTCAAATCTTTGACTTGCGGTCCTAATAAATAGTATCAGTATAGGTGAATATATATATGGTTTGTAATCGAATCTTGTGTGAATCAGAAAGATAAATGCATCTGCATATCCAATTAATTATGGACTTTAGTTGTTTGCATAAAATAATCTCATGTTTACTGTTCCACAGAAGTACCACAATACATGCTTAATTTCATTTTAATGCCTTCGAGTTAATGTTGAGCTATATCTTTTCAATAATTTAATCGCAAATTTTATGGTTGACCTCGTACAATTTACAAGATACATCAGTACACTAATAGCACTAACGTCTGGTGCTTTAGGACCAATAAGTTTTTCACCATCTTCTTTAGGAAGAAATGGATCATTCTTTCTATCCAGTGATCGAAGGACTGTTGATGAACTCAATGAATGATATTTATACAAGTAGAAATAGTTCAAGATTTTTTATGTATATATTAACCGATGAACAAATATTCCATTAGGTTAATGTTCAATCTGTAGGCTGAGAAAATTTTTGTTTCCCCAAGATTTTCATCTTAAACTCACTTTTTAAATAGCTGATGACTTTTGGGAGCTCTTTTGGAGTTGTTACTAAATTTAAATCATCAACATATACAACAATAATAACAAATCCAATGTTAGTACAAAAACATATCAAATCATTGAAATATCCATCTTTCAATAGATATTCACTAAGACGATTATATTGGATACACCCTGATTGTTTTAATCTATATAATGATTGTTGAAGTTTAATAGAGTATTACATTCGGGATTGAAAATTATTTGCTTCTAGCATTTTAAATCCTTTAGGGATCGACATATACATGTCATTGTTTAATGAGTCATATAAATATACAATAACTATGTTCATTAGACGCATATCTAGTTTTTCAAAGACTACAAGACAAATCAAAAATTTGAAAGTAATAGCATCCAATACGGGAGAAAACGTTTGTAAGTAATCAATATCAGGTCTCTCCAAGAAACCATATGCCACAAGTCATTCCTTAAACCGCACAACTACATTTATCTCATTGTGTTTTCGTATGAACATCCATTTGTATCCCATAGGTTTAACACCTTATGGCGTTTGGACTATAAGTCCAAATGCATTGTGTTAGTTAGTTTAATTATGTCTTAATCGTTTCTCTCCATTTTGGCCAAGCATTTCTTTGTCGACATTCATCAACAGTTTCTGGTTTAGACTCTTCACTATTTCTTGAAATATCAAGAGAAACAATAAATTAAAATATGTCATCCATAATAAGTTTGTTTTGATTCCATATTTTTTTATTGTTCACATAGTTTATAGAGATATCATAATTTTCTAGTACCTAAGCGTCTTATAGAGTTGTTTGAGACTTTTCAAGAGTTAACTAATCCTAAACCTCCAGAGGAGGTAACTTTTTTGTGGGGTGACTATCTTTAGGAGCAAAAACTATTGGTTTGATAGTCTTTTTCGAAGCATTAACTTCTTTATGTACTCTCTCTTTTCTTCTCCTTTTTCTAGAGACATTGCCTTTTGCATCGACAAGTCTAACATGTTTTAGATGTGCCTTAAGTTCATGTTTATCTGTGCTACCATATTGTCCAATAGAGACATCAATTTTCATTGGTGCATTTGTAGTTGACGCGTTGCTTTTGAATTTTATTTTTATCAGTGAATGCATCTAGTAAGTGATTTAATTCCTTGCAAATGATGATCTTTTGAACTTTCCGCTCGTATTGATATTTTCAGGATTCAAAATAAGATAACATTGGAGAATTTTAATTGATTTCACACTATTCTGCTGGTTTCTTTTTGTCTCCCCCTAATTATCGAAGGAGAATCAAATCAAACTTAAATCCTAAGTTTACGTTGTGGACCCATCTTGGTTTGTTATGTTGGTAGAAGCGAAACTTATACATTACAACCAAAAATTCATAGGTGAGAAAATTTGGTTGCCGACCAAGAGCAAATTGTGCTAGTGAATATGTATGGTACGTAGTTGGTTGAACACATATTAAGGATGTGACATGTACCCAAACAGAAATAGGTTATTTCATCTTCATAAGTATAAATTGAGTTGTCAATTTAATAAGTTTAATAAATGATTCAGCTAAACCATTTTGAGTGTGGGTGTGTGCAACATGATACTCAATATATATACCTATCAACATCCAATAGTTATTTATTGACTAGGATATAAACTCCCCAACATTATCTAAACGAATTTTCTTAATAAGATAATTTGAGAATTGTACTTGCAATAAGATTATTTAAGTGAGAAGCAATACAAATGTGACATTCCATGTAGAAAGTAGATACATATGCAATCATCTTGTTGATACATTATTGAACTACAAAATAATGAAATGGTTCACACGAAGGGTGTATTGAGCCACATAAATCTCCATGAATTCATTGCAAAAAGTTAAGAGATTCAAAAATCACCTTTGAGGGAAATGGTGTGATAATCAGTATACCTTATGAACAAATAGAACATAGATAAGCACTTCATAAAAGAATCTTTTGCTTCTTTAGAGAATGTTCATTTCAATTCTCAGTGATCCAACAGACCATTATTGATCTTGGATAACCAAGACGATCATGCTAATATTTTATATTTTTTAGGATCAGAGAACTTCTGGTACATCACAATATTTGATTATGCAAATTTTTTTCTGGCACTATACAACCCAACAGAGAGAGTATGAAGTTTCTATATTACATTCTTATGGCATACTATATATGTGATGCATAAATATACTATGTCCACCCTCATTCGTCATTTCAATGTGATATCCATTACAACGTATATCTTTAAAACTTTATAGATTTATGCTAAATTTGAGTATATTGCATCTTCAATAAAAAGTTTTGTTTCCTTGGGTTAGTTATTTTTTCTCTGTCATAGCCTTTAATCAATTCTGCAAGACTTTATAGTGTATCAACACTTGTTTCAAATAATGTCAATTTTGAGAAATATTTTTTTTTATCACAAATGATTGTGTAAGTGTGTAACGCCCCAAAACCCCCTTGGGTGACATTACATTCTAAAAACCATTCACCCCATGAGAGCATTACGTAAATTCATCACGACGAAAGTTCATTCATCAATCATTCCTATTTTAACAAAATTTGGGCAGAGTCTCCTTTGTACGGGGAGCTTTACCCAAAACACAACATGTACAATTATATTACAATTGACCACACCGGGTCCACATATGCATAACTATTGACCACACCGGGTCTATTTATCCATCATAAAATAAACTTTCATTCATCATATGTCATATCCACAATGTCATCCCAAAAGAATAGGCCAAGTATGACAAATATATTCCCAAAAGAATTAAATTACACTTGCAGTGAAATAACAAAATACTAGACTTTACATGATTTCAAAATAAACTCTCTAGTCTAGTACAAAAGAAATATAACTTTAGGCATCCAGTTCAGGACCCCCGTTCCCCTCTAGGGGAGCTTCCCCATGCACTGGTTCATCTACTTGTAATTCCTCCTCATAGACGAAATCTGAAAAGATATTATTTGTAGGGGATGAGCACTAAGCTCTGTAGCAACATTCCTTCCATACTCATACAAGGTTTAGAAAACAAGTAAAACAATTCGGTCTTATTTTCCAAAATATCATATAACATTTGAAGTAAAACCGTGACATTTGAAATAGATCTCAAGTTTAAACATTCGCAATAATTTAAATGAACAGTAAACCCAAGTCACAATGAGCAACCATAACCATTTCCAACAAGTTCTTGTAGAGTCCCATACCTCCACAAGCTCTTGTGGTAAATGCAATAGTAACACCATAATACAAAAAGGAACGCTTATTCCACCATCGATTATTATATTTCCTTTGGCAAGTGGCATACTTAAAAGTAAACTCCACCCCCTTCAAGTCTTTGTTTCCCATAACCGCATACTTACAAGTAACCACGGTCGTTAGATGTCCTTTTAGGTAGGTAGCATACTTACAAGTAACCTCTAACCCCCTTGAAGTCTCCCACACATAACCGCATACTTACAAGTAACCTCGGTTCATAAATATCCTCTTTTGGTAGGTAGCATACTTACAAGTAACTTCTACCCCCCTTCAAGTATTCCACACTTAACCGCATACTTACGAGTAACCTCGGTTCATAATTATCCTCTTTTCATACCAACAATCACATACAAGATAAAATCCACAAATTGCCCTCAACAAGCAACCATTATCAAAATCCCCAAATTTTATCATGCGACAATCCAAATAACCAATTAAGAAAAATACAAGAGATCACCACCACATCATTTTCATTACTCACACAAAGCACTAAAGTTCTCAAAACCAAGCTTGAGCAAATGTAGAAAGAGAATTCCATATTTCCCCAAAAACTAGGGTTTTAAAGCTATAAAAGAAGTTTCATGGGTAATCAATCCTAACTTTGTTTAAGACATGCCATAATTGCAAGAAAACCAAGAAACAAGGAATTCCTAGCAAATACATACAAGTATGAGTCAAAACATATATATATTTTAGCCTTAGCCTCAATGGACAAGCATGGAAGAAAAACCCCTACCTTGAATCAAAGTTTCAAACCAAAAACCCAAGCTCTAATGACCTCCTTTCTCCCTTTCCTCCTTTCCTCTATCTTCCCCAAGGGTGCTAAGGGGTTTGGGGGTGAGAGATGTGAGAAAAAATGGAAGAAATGGGCTGGATTCTGTGTTTTAAACACAGCAGTCCGCGCAATTCACTGTTCATGGCTGAATTTTGAGTTTTTTTCAAAATTACAGTTTTGCCACTAGAAATCTCCAATTTGATCCATACGACTACCCTAAGGTTTTTCGACGTTCCGGATTCATTTTTAATGTTATTTTAACCTAAAAACATTGCTTTTTATGATTTATTTCAAAACTAAAATAAATTCACACTTGGAACATTAAAATTTCTATTTTATTCCTTCGAACTACTATAGGTGATATCCTTACGATTTTAATATATATATGGTTTATTCTTAAGTCATTACATATAGAAGAATCACTAAACAAGTACATTAATATATTAATGTAAACATATGGGGTTTTACACCTTCAAGGTCTAATAAGAAAGCACAACCCTTTACTATCCAAGGAGCACCATTGTGCAGATTTTTGGTCAACTTCATAGAATAAACTGATTTGACTCAGGTATTTCTAGGAGGTGTAACCTATATGGTTGGAAAGATATACGAGTTAGGGTTCTAAAAAAAATAACGGTACACAATTCGGACTTTCCAATAAAGAGTTATGATGAAATTAGCGAAAGGTAGTCTGCCGGACAGATTTTTGGACAGTGTAGACACTACTTCGTAATATGGACATAACTCCTTCCTCCTAGTTCCGATTGAGATGATTCAAGGTGATATGGAATCCTAAGAGAGAGCTCTACAAATTTCATGTTTTAAGTTTTGAGAGATATGGACTGCATCAAGGTCGAAATCGAGCTTGATGTTACAGCCAGTGCACTGTTCATCCCTTTTTCATTCTACCAAATTCAAACACACATCACTACACATATCCCCATTTTTACAACAATTATTTACTATATATCTATATACATATATAAAAGAAAATGCGGGGTGTTACAATCCACCCCCCTTAAAGAAAGTTTCGTCCTCGAAACTTACCTCAAGTAGCGAACAAATGTGGGTACTTCTCTCGCATTTCTAGCTCCGGTTCCCATGTAGCTTCTTCCACTCCATGGTGTTGCCACAAGACTTTCACCAATTTGATGACTTTGTTGCGAAGCACTTTCTCCTTGGCGTCGAGAATCTTCACTGGTTGTTCTTCATAGGTTGCTCCATCTTGAATTTCAATATCTTCTAAGTCTACAACCGGCGTTGCATCCGATTTACACTTCCTCAACATGGACACATGGAATACGTCGTGTACTCCCGATAACTGAGCTGGTAACCGCAACTGATATGCCGCCTTGCCCACCACTTTGATCACTTCAAATGGCCCGGTATACCTTGGCGCTAACTTTCCCTTCTTGCCGAATCTAAATACTCCTTTCTGGGGCGACACTTTGAGAAACACATAGTCCCCCTCTTTGAATTCTAATGGTCTTCGTCTTTGATCCGCGTAGCTTTTCTGTCTACTCTGTGCTGTGCGTAGTCTCTCCCGGATGAGTTGAATTTTCTCTGTAGTCTCTCGAACAATTTCTGGCCCAAACAAACTACTCTCGCCCGCTTCTAACCAACACGTCGGGGATCTACATGGTCTTCCATACAAGGCCTCATAGGGTGCCATTCCAATACTGGTCTGATAGCTGTTGTTGTATGCAAATTCCACCAACGGTAAATGGTCACTCCAACTTCCCTTGAAGTCCAACGCGCAAGCTCGTAACATGTCTTCCACGATTTGTATCACCCTCTCGGATTGGCCATCCGTTTGGGGATGAAAGGCTGTGCTGAAATGTAACTCTGTCCCCATAGCTTGTTGTAGACTTTGCCAAAATCGCGCCACAAACCGAGAATCACGATCCGACACAATGGAGAGCGGAACTCCGTGCAACCTAACAATCTCACAGATATAGAGCTTGCTCAACGTCTCTAATGAGTCTGTGGTCTTCATACCCAAGAAATGAGCGGACTTGGTGAGTCTATCCACAATGACCCACACTGCATTATGCCTGCGCGACGTCCGTGGTAAACCCGACACGAAGTCCATGGTGATGTGATCCCACTTCCACTCTGGAATAGGCAAAGACTGTAGGACTCCTCCTGGCCTTTGATGCTCAATCTTCACCTGCTGGCACACCGCACATTTTGCCACATACTTGGCTACATCTCGCTTCATTCCCCTCCACCAGTATTGACGCTTCATGTCCCTATACATCTTTGTGCTACCGGGGTGGATAGCAAACTTGGAGCGATGACACTCCCCAAGTATCTCCTCCTTTAGGGACGAATCATCGGGAACACATAGCTTCTCCCCATATCTCAACTCTCCATTCTTCCAAGACCATCCTCCCATCGCTTCCCCATTCTCCAATCGGGCTCTAATCAAATCGAGTTCCGAATCCAGGCATTGCAACTCCACAACCCGTTGTCGAAGCGTCGGTTGAGCTACAAGGTTGAATAGATATGATTGATACTCCGGTCCATCCACCCATAGATCGTACTCCTCCAATGCATCAATCATTTTCCACCTATTTACCGCAAGAGAATTGATTTCACCCCGAGACTTCCTGCTAAGAGCGTCGGCAACTACATTGGCCTTCCCTGGATGGTAGTTGAGTGTGAACTCATAATCTTCCAAGTACTCAATCCACCTTCTCTGCCGGAGATTCAAGTCTTTCTGTGTGAAG
Organism: Ilex paraguariensis; assembly: GCA_963454935.2. Classification (NCBI taxonomy): domain Eukaryota; kingdom Viridiplantae; phylum Streptophyta; class Magnoliopsida; order Aquifoliales; family Aquifoliaceae; genus Ilex; species Ilex paraguariensis. Next base: position 43,690 of record CAUOFW020001541.1, read on the forward strand.
ATATACTTGAGGCTTTTATGGTCCGAAAACACTTGAAATTTCTCCCCGTATAAATAACATCTCCACAACTTAAGAGCAAACACCACTGCAGCCAGCTCCAAGTCGTGTGTGGGATAATTCTGCTCGTGCACCTTGAGTTGCCTCGAGCCATAAGCCACTACCTTCCCTCCTTGCATTAGAACGCATCCCAATCCTCGTAGTGAAGCATCGGTGTAGACATCGTAGCCTTCCCCACTACTCGGAATAATGAGGATAGGGGCAGTCGTCAACTTCTCCTTCAAGGTGCGAAAAGCTAGTTCACACGCTTGAGTCCACAAAAATTTCTCCCCCTTCTTTGTAAGGCGAGTCATCGGCATCGCAATCTTGGAGAACCCTTCCACAAACCTACGATAATAGCCGGCTAACCCCAAGAAACTCCGTACTTCTGTCACGTTCCTCGGTGGTTCCCATTTCATCACGGCCTCAATCTTTGCTGGATCAACCGCTACTCCTTGCTCGGACACAACATGGCCAAGGAACTTCACTTCCTTCATCCAAAACTCACACTTGCTCATCTTTGCATATAACTTATGTTCTCTCAATGTTTGTAGCACAATAGAGAGATGACGAGCATGTTCCTCCTGAGTCTGTGAGTAAATCAATATGTCATCAATAAACACAATGACAAATTGATCGAGGTATGGCCGGAAGACTCTGTGCATCAAATCCATGAAGGCTGCGGGGCATTAGTCAATCCGAATGGCATCACCGTATACTCGAAATGACCATATCGGGTACGGAAAGCAGTCTTAGGAATATCCTCCTCCTTAATTCGCAGCTGATGATACCCCGTGCGAAGATCAATCTTGGAGTAATACTTTGAACCCTCCAACTGATCAAATAAGTCATCAATTCTCGGCAACGGATACTTATTCTTCACGGTAACCCGATTCAACCTCCGGTAATCCGTGCACAACCGTAGAGTCTCATCCGTTTTCTTCACAAAGAGGACCGGGGCTCCCCAAGGTGAAGTGCTTAGACGGATAAACCCAATCGCCAACAATTGATCCAACTGCTTCCTTAGCTCCTTCAACTCCAAAGGTGCCATCCGGTAGGGAGCAATGGATATGGGTTCGGTTCCCGGATAGAGATCGATCTTGAACTCAATTTCCCTATGTGGCGGTAATCCAGGTAATTCCTCAGGAAAAACATCCGAAAACTCCGATACAATTAACACCACATCCGTATGGAGTTTATCCATGTTATCTCCCATCAAGCTAGCTAAGAAACTCAAATGACTTCCCGCTTTCGCTTTTAAGAATCTACTACCCGTAGTAGGAAATGGATGGAAAGAATCTCGGTTATTCACAAAACTGAAAATTACTCCTCCCGGCAATTGAAATGTAATCCGCTTGCGGAAACAATCCAGTACCGCACGAAAAGTGGATAACAAGTTCATCCCAAAAATCACGTCATACCCCTTCATCTCTAAAGCAATTAAATCCACAATCAATTCGTGCTCCCCAATACGAAGCACACAACCCTTGCAGACTCGGCTAGTACCCAATTGTTCTCCCGTAGGCAAGTCAACAGTCAAAGCATGTTCTAACTTCTCGAAACCCAATCCCAAATTCATAGCATATGCAGTACGTATAAAAGAATGAGTAGCACCGGGATCAAATAAGATTCGGGCCCAGGAATTGTAGAGAAGAATGATACCTTCCACAACGGCATTGGCAATGTCCTCCTCCGGCTGAGTCAAAGCAAATACTCGCCCTTGGTTGGTGCCGCCGGGGGCTTGAGTTTGTATCGGTCGATGCGGTGCAGGCCTCGGTGGTGGTGGTTGGGCTGCTGGTACTTGTCTTGCGGTCTGGATAGGCCCTTGAGGTGGAAAAACTGGGCAATGCATCCGAATATGTCCCACACCTCCGCATGCAAAGCAAGATCGTGGGATAATACCAGCTCTAGTCTGAGTGTCTCCCTCTCCTCGGGCTGTCAAAAGTCGCTGTCCACCTGTTGGGTCTGGGCGACGGTATGGTGTCGGTCTCTGTGCCCCACTAGTGGTAGCACCCGTCCGGATTGGACCTCCTCTCAAGAAGCCCTGTCGTCGCTGGCTATCCTCTATGTCTCTCTCTACCAGTGCAGCTCTGTCCACCAAGTCCCCATACTCCCTAATCTTGAGAGCCACCAACTTCTCCCGGATGACCGGCCTCAGTCCCTGCTCAAATCGCTTAGCCCTGTCGGCCTCCGTAGATATAAATCCTGTAGCATAACGGGAGAGCTCGTCAAACCTCCTTTCGTACTCGGCCACCGTCGTGCTACCCTGTCGTAGAGCAAGAAAGTCAGCCTTCATTCGATCTCTGACTGATTCAGGAAAGTACTTGTCCTGAAATATTTGGTCGAACTCCTCCCAAGTGAGTGCATCAGTGTTCCTCCGTCTCTTGACCGAATCCCACCAATGGTCGGCCTCCCCCTCTAACAAATAGGTCGCCAAGCCAACCCTCAAATCTTCGGCAACTCCCATGCCGTCACATACCTTCTTCACTCTGCGTATCCACTTGTCCGCATCCAAAGGGTTAGAGCTCCCTTGGAAGGTGGGTGGATGTTGTCTCAGAAATTCTCGAAGAACCACCATCCTTCGATCTCCATTTCCAATTCCGGGTACTTGCGCTAGTGGTTGAGCTCCACCATTATGGTTGTTGTTCCCATTCTGGTTTTGTACCAAAGTGGTGAGCTCCTTCAAGCATTGATAGATGCCATTCATGGCATCGGGAGGTGGTGGTGGTGGTGGATTTGCTTGACCTCCACGACCACGCCCACGTCCACGTCCTCGTCCTCGTCCTCCATCCATCCTGCACATCAATTCACAATTTAATTTCATTGAGGTACAAGACATCCTAATTATTGCTTTAATTTAAAGCCTAAGATTTATATAAAACATAGATCAACAATTTTGTTCAACCTAATCCTGCCTTTCTAGTGGTAATCCATAACCTACAGCTCCCATGTAAGACCTAAAGCCTAAGCTCTGATACCAAATTTGTAACGCCCCAAAAACCCCCTTGGGTGACATTACATTCTAAAAACCATTCACCCCATGAGAGCATTACGTAAATTCATCACGACGAAAGTTCATTCATCAACCATTCATATTTTAACAAAATTTGGGCAGAGTCTCCTTTGTACGGGGAGCTTTACCCAAAACACAACCTGTACAATTATATTACAATTGACCACACCGGGTCCACATATGCATAACTATTGACCACACCGGGTCTATTTATCCATCATAAAATAAACTTTCATTCATCATATGTCATATCCACAATGCCATCCCAAAAGAATAGGCCAAGTATGACAAATATATTCCCAAAAGAATTAAATTACACTTGCAGTGAAATAACAAAATACTAGACTTTACATGATTTCAAAATAAACTCTCTAGTCTAGTACAAAAGAAATATAACTCTAGGCATCCAGTTCAGGACCCCCGTTCCCCTCTAGGGGAGCTTCCCCATGCACTGGTTCATCTACTTGTAACTCCTCCTCATAGACGAAATCTGAAAAGATATTATTTGTAGGGGATGAGCACTAAGCTCTGTAGCAACATTCCTTCCATACTCATACAAGGTTTAGAAAACAAGTAAAACAGTTCGGTCTTATTTTCCAAAATATCATATAACATTTGAAGTAAAACCGTGACATTTGAAACAGATCTCAAGTTTAAACATTCGCAATAATTTAAATGAACAGTAAACCCAAGTCACAATGAGCAACCATAACCATTTCCAACAAGTTCTTGTAGAGTCCCATACCTCCACAAGCTCTTGTGGGAAATGCAATAGTAACACCATAATACAAAAAGGAACGCTTATTCCACCATCGATTATTATATTTCCTTTGGCAAGTGGCATACTTAAAAGTAAACTCCACCCCCTTCAAGTCTTTGTTTTCCATAACCGCATACTTACAAGTAACCACGGTTGTTAGATGTCCTTTTAGGTAGGTAGCATACTTACAAGTAACCTCTACCCCCCTTGAAGTCTCCCACACATAACCGCATACTTACAAGTAACCTCGGTTCATAAATATCCTCTTTTGGTAGGTAGCATACTTACAAGTAACCTCTACCCCCCTTCAAGTATTCCACACTTAACCGCATACTTACGAGTAACCTCGGTTCATAATTATCCTCTTTTCATACCAACAATCACATACAAGATAAAATCCACAAATTGCCCTCAACAAGCAACCATTATCAAAATCCCCAAATTTTATCATGCGACAATCCAAATAACCAATTAAGAAAAAATACAAGAGATCACCACCACATCATTTTCATTACTCACACAAAGCACTAAAGTTCTCAAAACCAAGCTTGAGCAAATGTAGAAAGAGAATTCCATATTTTCCCAAAAACTAGGGTTTTAAAGCTATAAAAGAAGTTTCATGGGTAATCAATCCTAACTTTGTTTAAGACATGCCATAATTGCAAGAAAACCAAGAAACAAGGAATTCCTAGCAAATACATACAAGTATGAGTCAAAACATATATATATTTTAGCCTTAGCCTCAATGGACAAGCATGGAAGAAAAACCCCTACCTTGAATCAAAGTCTCAAACCAAAAACCCAAGCTCTAATGACCTCCTTTCTCCCTTTCCTCCTTTCCTCTATCTTCCCCAAGGGTGCTAAGGGGTTTGGGAGTGAGAGATGTGAGAAAAAAATGGAAGAAATGGGCTGGATTCTGTGTTTTAAACACAGCAGTCCGCGCAATTCACTGTTCATGGCTGAATTTTGAGTTTTTTCCAAAATTACAGTTTTACCACTAGAAATCTCCAATTTGATCCATACGACTACCCTAAGGTTTTTCGACGTTCCGGATTCATTTTTAATGTTATTTTAACCTAAAAACATTGCTTTTATGATTTATTTCAAAACTAAAATAAATTCACACTTGGAACATTAAAATTTCTATTTTATTCCTTCGAACTACTATAGGTGATATCCTTACGATTTTAATATATATATGGTTTATTCTTAAGTCATTACATATAGAAGAATCACTAAACAAGTACATTAATATATTAATGTAAACATATGAGGTTTTACACCTTCAAGGTCTAATAAGAAAGCACAACCCTTTACTATCCAAGGAACACCATTGTGCAGATTTTTGGTCAACTTCATAGAATAAACTAATTTGACTCAGGTATTTCTAGGAGGTGTAACCTATATGGTTGGAAAGATATACGAGTTAGGTTTCTAACAAAAATAACGGTACACAATTCGGACTTTCCAATAAAGAGTTATGATGAAATTAGCGAAAGGTAGTCTGCCGGACAGATTTTTGGACAGTGTAGACACTACTTCGTAATATGGACATAACTCCTTCCTCCTAGTTCCGATTGAGATGATTCAAGGTGATATGGAATCCTAAGAGAGATCTCTACAAATTTCATGTTTTAAGTTTTGAGAGATATGGACTGCATCAAGGTCGAAATCGAGCTTGATGTTACAGCCAGTGCACTGTTCATCCCTTTTTCATTCTACCAAATTCAAACACACATCACTACACATATCCCCATTTTTACAACAATTATTTACTGTATATCTATATACATATATAAAAGAAAATGTGGGGTGTTACAAAGTGTGTGTCATATCTATTGCATGCATGTTATGGGAAAACTAGTGTCAAGAATCTGTGTTACCACATAAACTTCCAACAACATCCAATACCATGATAAAAATCTATATATCCTCGCAAGAACCACAACATCTACAACCTAATTCAAACACGACATTATCCACGTATCAACATATAATACATATAGGGTATGTTTGTTTTAAGGAGAAGGATGGATGAGATTAGGGGTTTATTTCCCATCCTCTCCAACGCCATGGGTATGAAATACATAATTTAATATCGTTTTTAATCCTATACCATGTTTAGCTTATGACTTTTGCAATGTATGTGGCTTCGACATAAAAGTAATGATTGGATTTGATAATTAACTTAAATACCCTCCGTCTCTTTTAGATTATCAGACACTTGAAAGACCAATATTGTAATTTACTTTTCTTGTGGTCGCCATAATAAATGTAAAGATTTTATTTTATATAAATTGACTTTAGTGCACTTATCTTGGATTTGAACATTAGGTATTGGAAGGTTCAATATTATAATTTACTAATCTAATACCATTGTTAGTTTTCTACCTTATTTTAATATCACCTCCCATGTGGTATTAGATATACCCATGGGTTTAGCGCCACTGTTCATATCGGGTCGATATTAGGATCCGAAGATTAGTACTTTGCTAAAAATGGTTAATAAATAAAGGATATGTGGGATCCATGTATTAATAAACACTATCCCACTACTTGTACCCCACTTATCTCCCAAACAAACACACGCAAAGGATACAAATCTCATAAAATCTTAGAACTAAGATACCGCGAATCAAATAGAGTGCAAATTTATAATATTTTAAAACATTACTCCTTTGTAAAGAGATTTAAGAATAACATATTGTATAATACACCGTCTCTAAAATCGTTAGTGGACTCCCAAGGCATTAGCAACAATACCCAAAAATTTATCAAATTCAAATCACAAATAACTTTGTGGCTCTCATTGATTCCTTCCTTCCTTTTTTTCACTTTTCTCCTCTCTCATCCCCCAATTTCTCCTTTATAAATTTTTAAGACATCATGGTAACTTAAAATTATAAAAAACATGTGGATAAATGAATAAATCTATATCCTTCAAATGTGCATCGTAACTCAATGAAATATTTTACTAGACCCCACTACATAGTAATATGCATCGATCAATTATTTTGTTTGACTTTCATCTAGGAGCAATTGTATAGTAACTTGCATAGTAACTAATCTTATCTTATCTTTCTTACTTTATACTACTTTAAAATACCAAAATATATGAAAAATAATTTTATTCCACTTTTACCCTCTAAAACTGTAATTATGTCATCCTTATCCTTCTAAGTTAATGTTACACTAATTTTATCTTTCTTTTGTATTCTCAAACAATTATATAAAGACAATTATATCATATTTTATAATTTAACTCTTAGATCATTCCTATTCTAGAAATAAATGAATAAATCTATATCTGTATATATTCTAAATGTCAACTATCCTTCAAAATTTTGATTTTCTTTTTAATCCTTAAATAATATAATTAGGTCATTTTGATCCATATTTTATATTCATTGAATATCGTAGTCCTTATATCTTCCCTCTCTTACAAAAAATGAAAAAAAAAAAATCCCAATTCTGACAATAAATTGGCACCTCTTTCATATTCTCCTTCCTTCAACCAACTCTTAATTATTCTTGTATTGACAATCATATCATTTATGTCTTTTAATTTCTTTTGTGATAAAATTATCTCTCTAAATTTAATTATGGAATCAATAGATAATTAACACTAATGCCAAGAAAAACCTTTTCCTCTCCCATCCCAAGCCCTTTGTCTACCATTATTTTCTTTGGTTATCGTTGTCTGACTTTTATGTTTACCTTCCCAAATTGCCAAATCTTTATCGAAAATGAACAAAACATTCTTTTTATCATCCGCAATAATTATTCTCTGACCCGTTAATCAACATCATTCCTATACAAGATAGTTTTTAAGATCTTCAAAAGAAAGTAGCAAAGAGAGTTAATATTGGTATCTACTTTGCAACATTATAGGGGGTTTGATGTGATCTTCAATATATACACAACATAAAGGTCAGGAATTCTTTTCCATATATGCCATAGTTAAACTCGACTCTTTCTCTAGCTATTGGTTCTTTCATCATATTCATCTCATGGGGGATTGTAGAAGCATCTAATTAAGACTGATATTAAGTTCTAAAAAACTAGTTTTCTTGTAAAAATGTTGGGTTTAATTTTTTTTTAGCATTTTTACTCTCTAGGTTTGTGATTATACCCAAAGAATAACGCTGTAATTGTAACACAGCTTTAGGGTGTCAATTCCACAGAGAGACAAATTAAAAGAATAATAGAATGAACAAAGAAACTAAAGAAAAATATTAAATGATTACTGGTTAATAGAGATTAATTTAAAATGCAAATTAAAGTGAAGTAAAGTGACTAACGAAAAAAGTATTCAAATTTGACAAACAGTAAAACATCGGGAATTCCTTGCACAATATATGATATTTTAATTATTCTTAATTCATTAACTCAATTGAGAATTTAATTCTCAAAATTTCCAACCGTAAGATATAGATTTATAAACCAATATTAAACCCAATGTAACCCTTTGAAAAATCATTCACCATTTTTAAATTACGTAAATTATTATCACTATTAAAAAAATCTAACGACGACAATATACTCAAGAAGTAATATTGCAACAAAGAATTAAATCAATATAGATAAATAATTAGTCTAAACATAATCAAGTGCTAAACCATTCAATAGAAAAAGCAAGACTGAATCCATAAACAGAATAAATTTTATGACTATTCAGAAAAGAAAACATTAACAATAAATTGAGAATGATAAAATAAAAAATTTTTATTAATTAAAAATTAAATACATAATTTAAAAATTAATAAAATATCGTCTATTGTGCAAGTTCATCTCTCGCCTTACTTGAGAATTTAATTACCCATAAATATCATGGACAACAACAATCTCCAAAGAAATAGAACAGAACAACAAGCATCGACATTTTTTTCTGATCCTCAACTGCCTCCGCCTATCTGTTGTTTTTTTCCTCTTGCAGCTGCCACACCCAGGAAAAGAATAATAAAACACAGCTGCCACACCAAGGAAAATCATAGGTTAAAAGTCGATCTCTTTTTGATAAAATACATTTTTCTCCCTCTTTATTCCAGTATCTCTATTTCAACCTCTTTTGATTCAAACCTTTTTACTTCAGCCCCTAAAGCCCAAATCTTGTGTAATTTGAGAAAGATAAATCCCAATAAAATTATGAGTGTCGGGTCCACGTGAAAGCTATATCAGTTTCAGCCTTTTTGCTCTATGGATTGCCATCAAAATAAAAAAATAAATATAAAGCCCAATAATAAAGTCCCAAAAATGTTGAGTGTAAAGCCTAATTGTAAATTATCTCTCACCAACTAATAATACAATATTTAATATTTAAAATATTATAAAATCATGCTCAAATATATCTCAGTGTGAATAGATATTAAATTTAATAATATAAATTATATATAATTATTTATATTCACATTTTAGCATTTTAATCTAATAATAGGGTATTTAAGAATGCACTTTCGTGCACTCATCACACCCCCCAATTTACTCATTGCTAGTCTCTAGCAATTTTCATGCCAAAACAACGAAAATCACACACAAAGGCCACCAAGTCACATTTTTCAGATTCACATATCAAAACAATCTTGCGAATTCAATAACCTCATCACAAGCAATCCACAGAGTGTGTGTGTGTGTTCCAAACTATATCCATCTAACCAGAAGTCTTGACACATGCAACATCAAAAACATCTCAAGCGAAAGGTTCAACTCCATAACTCATGGGTATAAAAGTGTTTCGTGTGGAGATTCTCTCTATAAAGTTGACAATGGGTGTGTGCACACACTCTCATGAGGAATTAGACAATTTTGTGCAAGCAATAAACAAACATTGATCTTATGAGAGGAATACTAACAAATGAGACTTCCACCACGCTTTCCCAAAAGCTTACTTAGGATCAGAACGGTCAACACAAAAGGTTGTAACGTGGCTTAAGTTTGAGGTTATATAAAAAAAAATGGAAACAATTCAAAAACTTCTATGTACATACAAAGGGAATCTTGTTAAATCTATAAATAAACCACATATCTCACTTGATGTACTCTTCAACCTTTCAAGTCATCGAATAATGCCTTTTTTATGTTTTTTTTCTTTTTTTTTTTTAAACAATTTGGTGAACAATTATATCACCCTGGTATTTTACTATTTCTGCCCAACCTTGGTATTTTTTTTTTTTTTGAAGCTCACTCACTTGAACACCTTGTAACTCATGTTCTTCCCTTTCCTTTCTCTCCTTTTTTTTTCAAAAAGAACTTCACATCTAGTACACATTTGGAAGAAACAAGGGTAGGAAAAATCAGTGTATAGGTTATACTCCAATGTGGAGAGGTATGGATAATGTAGATATATAGAAAGAAAAAGCTACATGTGTTTATTGGCTCAAAGTTGGCTACTAGGGGTCTATAGTGGAAAGGGTAAGCTTGAAAGGCTCAAACGTTGATCCTAAGTTGACATTCATCATATCCCAAGTATATCCACCATCTTACTGCAAACCATGTAATGATATTCTCAAAAGAAGTACCCAGTTCAACAGATCAATGAACGCTTATCACAATTTACTGCGTTTGTAGGCTCTCACTCATCTCCAAAACTCACATGAATACTTAAGCAAAAGAGCTCTCTATTTACATGTGTCAAACCACCATCTTACCACAAAGCTTGGATGAGTGCATTAGGGGTTCTGTGAATGCTTCAGCAAAAAAATTGATTATGTTGGGCTTGGAAAATTTACGAAGATGGCTATGAATGAGAATAAGTACACATGTGAAAATGATGCATGTGTGATGTAAAATTAAAAATATTTCACACATGAAAATATGCCACAGAGTTCCAACAAGCATTTTAAATATTGAATTTGCACCACCACCCCCCAACTTAAATGAAACATTGTTCTCAATGTTTAAGAATCAAATTTGAATGGGGAGTAACTAAAAAGGGGTAGAATACACTTGATGAGTGACGTGGATAGTTCGCTAAGCACCAAAGATGGTAACCTGAAATGACAAGATGAAATGAACCTGCAAACAAAAACAAAGAAAATCACAACAAACTAAAAGGAAAAATAAAAATAAAATAAAATAAAACAAACAAAACAAATAAATAAAAACATACCTGCGTGGTATGGTCAAGGTTGATAGACCGGATCCTCAAGTGGAATGTCTTCCACTTCTGGAACTTGCCTATCAATTAATACTTTAAAGTGTTGACCATTTACTTTAAAGATCCGACCATCCTTAAGATTCTCTATTTCCACCGCCCCATGTGCAAAAACATTCTTTACTACAAAAGGGTCGGTCCACCTAGACCTAAGTTTTTCAGGGTGCTTACGGAGTCTAGAATCATATAAGAATACTCGATCATTAGGCTTAAATATTTTTCTCAAAATATTTTTGTCATGAAACGCTTTCATTTTAGCCTTATAGATTTTAGAGTTCTCATAAGCATCATTTCTCAACTCCTCTAATTCGGTCAACTGAAAATTTCTAAGCTTACCTGCTTCTCCCATGTCAAAATTGAAATGTTTGATAGCCCAATAGGCTCGATGTTCAAGCTCCACAAGTAAGTGGCAAGGCTTTCCAAAAACAAGTCTATAAGGTGACATGCTTAAATAGTTTTAAAAGCTGTACGGTAGGCCCAAAGCGCATCAACTAGTCTCAAAGACCAATCCTTGCGATCTGAGTTAACCGTTTTTTCTAAAATTTGTTTAATTTCCTTGTTTGTAAGTTCTACCTGTCCACTTGTCTGAGGGTGGTAGGCAATAGAGATTTTGTACCACCCCATATTTTTTCATCAAAGCCTCAAAAGAACGGTTGCAAAAATGAGTACCCTGATCACTAATGATAGCATGTGGTATACCAAATCGAGATAACACATTCTCTTTGAGAAATTTAATTACCGTCTTATTATCATTGCTCCTGCAAGATGCTGCCTCTACCCATTTTGACACATAATCTATTGCCACAATAATATATTGATATCCAAAAGAAGGAGGGAATGGTCTCATAAAATTAATGCTCCAACAATCAAAAATTTCAATAACTAAAATTGGGTTTAAGGGCATCATATTACAATGGGACATAACTCCTAACTTTTGACACTTTTCACATGAGCGACAATAGATGTTTGCATTCTTAAACAAGGTGGGCTAATAAAATCCACACTGCAAAATTTTTGCAGCGGTTTTCTTCATTGAAAAGTGGCCCCCATAAGCTTGAGAGTGATAAAATTCCAAGACACTGGCAATCTCCTCATTAGGGATGCAACGTCTTAAAATTTGGTCAGGACAGTATTTGAAAAGAAAAGGGTCATCGCAATAGAAATTTCGTACCTCGGTCATGAACTTCCTTTTGTCTTAAGCGCTCCAATCCACTAGTATCTCACTTGCAGCCAAATAATTCACAATATGAGCAAACCATGGTAGAGAAGTAACATAAAGTAAATGCTCATTGGGAAAATCATCCCTGATTGGCAGGTGGTCAAAGGTGTCCTCAAATGTGAGCCTCGAGAGATGGTCAACCACTACGTTCTCCACTCCTTTCTTATCTTTGATGGTGATGTCAAATTCTTGCAAAAGTAAAATTCATCGTATTAGTTGTACCTTAGCATCCTTCTTTGTAATAAGGTACTTAAGGGTTGCATGATCTGTGAAAATAATAATAGGAGAACCAATCAAATAAGCACGAAACTTATCCAAAGCAAACACTACAGCTAACAACACTTTTTTCGTGGTGGAGTAATTCATCTGAGCACTATTTAGAGTTCTACTAGCATAATAAATGACAAAAGGCTTCCCTTCTCTTCGTTGTCCAAGAACAACACCTACCGCAAAATCACTAGCATCACACATGATCTCAAAAGGTAAAGTCCAATTAGGTGGCTGTATTATGAGTGTTGAGGTAAGCTTGTCAATTAGTGTTTTAAAGGCCTTTTGACAAGCTTGTGTCCATTCAATTGGGGCATCTTTAGCTAGGAGGTCACATAATGGTCTAGATATAGTGAAAAAATTCTTTATGAACCTCCTATAAAGTCCGCATGACCAAGAAATGATCTCACATCCTTTACTGTCCTAGGTGTAGGCAACTTAGAGATTAATTCAATCTTAGATTGATCAACCTCTGTCCCCCTAAAAGAAATAATATGCCCTAAGACATTACCTGAAGGTACCATAAAATGACATTTCTCCCAATTCAAAACCAATTGTTTTTCCTCACAACGAGTCAACACTCTCTCTAAATTCAATAAGCATGCATCAAAAGAAGATCCAAAAATAGTCAAGTCATCCATAAAACTTCCATGCAATTTTCAACCATGTCACTAAAAATGCTCATCATGCAACGTTGAAAAGTAGCAGGTGCATTACACAATCCAAATGACATTCTACGAAAAGTATAAGTACCAAAATGACAAGTGAAAGTAGTTTTTTTCTTGGTCTTGTAATGCAATTTCAATTTGATAATAACCAGAATAACCATCCAAGAAACAATAAAAAGGATGACCAGCCACACGCTCAAGAATTTGATCAATAAAAGGGAGAGGAAAATGGTCTTTTCGAGTAGCAGCATTCAATTTTTTGTAATCAATGCACATCCGCCACCCAGTCACAAGTTTTGTAGGGACTAACTCTCTCAGGTCATTCTTCACCACAGTAACACCTGAATTTTTAGGAACAACCTGCGTAAGACTTACCTATTTACTATTAGTAATAGGATATATGATTCATGTATCTAATAGTTTCAACACTTCATTTTTCACCACTTCTTTCATAGTGGGATTAAGCCTACACTAGGGGTCTCTACGAGGGCTAGTTCCTTCATCTAAATTAATTTTATGAGAACAGACTAGAGGACTAACACCTTTTATATCAACAATCCTCCAACCTAAAGCTGACTTGTGCTTACTTAGGGTCCAAATTAATTTCTCACCTTGAGACTCAGGCAATTCAGATGAGATAATAATAGGAAAAGTATCGCCTAGACCAAGGAAAACATGATTTAAACCCTTAGGCAGAGGCTTCAATTAAACTTTGGGTGCTTCTACACTTGAAGAAATTTGTTTTTCACCTTTCTCAGGCAACTCCTCAAACTTCGGTTGCCATGCCTGAGTGCCATAATCTTGAGTCCTATCAAAAATAGCACATATATCAACTACATCAGCTGGATCACTGATAGAATTAAACTCAGAATGAACAAGAAAATACTCAAGGGGATCAAAATCATGAGCTATAGAAACTCTCCTATCCATGAGTGAGCCAATCATGTATGTTTGGTGGCTCTCATCATCATATGATGACTGTTTTGCAATATGAAAAATATTCACCTTGAGAGTCATGTTTCCAAAAGACAGCTTCATAAGCCTATTCCTGTAATTAATCAGAGCACCTATCTAAAATCAAAGGAATTTTAGAAGTAGTATCAACAACAGAGCTAGTGTCAAGGATTAGGAAATCAATAGGATAATAAAATTTTTCAATTTGAATTAGAACATCCTCTACCACACCCCGAGGAACTTTGACTGAACGGTCAGCCAATTGTAATACCACAGTGGTTGGTTTGATATCTCCCAATCTCAACTGCAAATAAATAGAATATGACATTAGATTCACGCTAGCTCCTAAATCTAATAAAGCTTGTCTAAACTTATGATTTATAATACTGCACGTAATAGTTGGACATCCATGATCCTTGTACTTGGGAGGAATCCGCTGTTCAATTCGAGCACTAACTTGCTCTATCGGGAATGTTGTTTTCTTCACATGGTGCTTCCTTTTAACTGTACACAAATCCTTGAGAATCTTTGCATAAGTAGGAACTTGCTTAATCACATGCAAAAGAGGAAGATTGATTTTTACCTGCCTTAGATTCTTTAGGATTTCATTGGTAGGATCCAGAGTTTGCTTGCTTGATTTTAAAGTTTGAGGGAATGGTACCTTAACAAGACTCTTTGTTACCTCAGGTTCCTTGTGCAGCTCAGCATCACTACTATCTTGATCCTTGTCTACATCCTTTGATTTGTTCGTTGTTGGGATGTGTAATAAATCACCACTTCGTGTCACAATGGCATTCACATCCTTCAAATTCTCTTGTGCCATGTGTTGGCCATGGGGTGCAAACTGGGCTTGAGAAGGGAACTTACCTCGCTCATTCACACTCAAAGAGCTCATCAATTTGGACACTTAGCTCTTTATCTCTTTGTTTTCTTCAACAACCTGCATAATCAAAGATTCAAACTTTTGATTAGTCTTACCCTGTGTGTCAATAAAAGCATGCAAAGTGTCTTCTAAAGGACTCATAGAAGATGAAGGTGCATGATAAGGTGCAGGATTTGTTTTCTTTTCAGACTTCCAGCTAAAATTGGGGTGATTGCACCACCCCGAATTATAGGTATCAGAGTAAGGTGTAAAAGGCTTCTTGTACATACCTAAGGCATTACATTGTTCCTTATACATCTCTCTCATCTCAACAAGTGCGAGACATTCTTGGGCAAGGTGATTAGCCACGTGTGTTGGCTTTAAGCCCTTAGTATTTAACATATCTAGCTCCCTAGTTAGCATTTCAACCTTAGCCTTTAGGCAATCCTCTTCCCTGAGATGGCAAATTTCATCCCCATTTGGATTTCCTACAGTTCGTGACCTATCTGTGCTTTCAGTAGCAATAGGTCCAGTCCAAGTGTGAGTTTTTTTAGCAAGCTCATTGAGGTATTCTATGGCCTCATCAAGATATATTTGTAAGTACTTAGCATTACACATCATCTCCATAAATTGGCGCTCTCTAGGTGTAAGTCCCTCATAAAAATAGCTTACTAAGCACGAATTCTCATACCCATGGTGAGGACACACACTCAACAACTCCTTAAATCTTTTCCAAGACTGATATAAAGTCTCACTGTCTTTTTGTGCAAAGGTGGAGATTTGCCTTTTTAAAGCATTGGTCTTGTGTTAGGGAAAACATTTATTAAAGAAGACTTGAGTCATCTCACTCCATGACCCAATAGACCGTGGTCTCAGCGAGTATAGTCAACTCTTAGCTCTATCCTTCAAAGAGAAAGGAAAGAACTTAAGTCTCATAACATCATCAAGTGCAATTTGATTATGAAAGGTCGCAACTACTTCCTCAAACTCCCTAATGTGCACATATGGATTAGGGAGTAATTGTATCATCCCTGTTTTAAAATTCAGTTGGCGAGTATTAGCTGAAAACATGATGCATGATGGTGTGGTTGTGCGTGTAGGGTGGAGGTAATCATAAAGAGTTCTAATGGGTTGATCTTCGTGTTCACCCATTTTTTCAGGACTCGATGAATTTTCAAATAAAAAATTTAAAAAATCTAATTCTAACTCTATCACAGGCCTACTAGCAAATCAACCCAAGGTGTCCCTATATCTTTGCATGCAATGCAATGTTAAAAGAATAAAAATACTATAAAAAGAAAGAATAATAATAATAATGCAACAAGCTAAAAGAAGGAACGAAGTTACCGCTTTTGCAGACTGTTGAAAAGAAAAACTATCTACCAATTCTTCTACCGCCCCTCGGCAACGGCGCCAAAATTTGATTACGCCCAAAGAATAACGTGGTAATTGTAGCACAGTTTTGGAGTGTCAATTCCACAGAGAGACAAATTAAAAGAATAATAGAATGAACAAAGAAACTAAAGAAAAAATGTTGGAATGACTCTCTCATATTGAGAAATTCTGTCTAGTGGCATTCGATCACAGAATCCATTGACAGCTGCATAAATGACAAAAATTTGTTAATCGACATGTTGCTAGCTTCAACAGATTGGATTGCCTGCGAATAAGAATCATTGATTCCCTCTGTTGTCAATTTCTTATTCATTCACCTAAAAGTGCTTGCTGGAGCAACAACAATTGCTTTAGCGCAAAGGTGGTTCAAAGGGATGCAGGGGAAGAGGTGGTTACTCCCATATGTATTATAAATAAGTCTTCGTCCTCGTCCTACGAAGTACTTGAAGTTCGTTTTCTTACCTTACTAGTGCAGACACTCGAACTTGTGAAATTCAATCTCTCAAGCTAAGTAAGAAGGGATTCCATAGAGAATACGAAAATTTCCACCTTGTTGAAGGTCTAGTGGTGCTACCCGAAGACTTAAATGAATAGCCATTGCTGTCCGGAAAAATTTAAACTTTTTATGAAAAAGGGTAAAATGGTAATTTATCACTATAGTGCGAGTTGAAAACTTGTATTTCTCTAGAGCTCATATGACAAAACAGACCTCACCGTTGGATTCATCTCGCGAAATCTAGTTACCCAAATAATTTTCATCGAATTCTGAAATAGTCGAATTTTTCACATTTTTCGAGATGACGGGTGTCAGATGACCTCAAAAATGCCCAAAAATAAAAAAATTCTAAAATTTTTATTATAATTTAAACAAAGTTCATATAAAAATATCTTGAACTTAAATCGGGACGAAATTTAATCGTTTCGGGGCTAAAATGGACCCGTAAAAAAGGGGGCGTGTGGCGCGACATGTGTCAAGCGTTAAAATGTATAAATAGGAACTAAAAATCTGATTTTTCACATTTTTATTCTGCTAGGTTTGCTGGTTGTAACGTTGGAGAGAGGAGGAGAGGAAAAAGAGAAGATTCAAGATTTCTTTCTCAGATCTACGGAGTTTCGCCGGTCAAAATTCTTCGGGCTAGGTATTAAAATCGATCTCCTCGACGAGGGCTACACAACCATTCCAAAAACAAAGGATTTCACCGAACATTTAAAAACAAGATTTTGAGGGAAGCTTGGGTTTGAACTTGGGATTAAGTTCCTGGAGGTTTTCTATATTGATTTTATACTTCAAGAGGTAGGGTTTTTATCCTAACTAGGTTTATTTCCAACCTATGATGAATATATGAAATGGGTGGGTTGTTTTGTGTATTTTAACATTTGTCTATTGTAGTTGGTTTGATAGAAATAGGTAGACTCAATTCTAGTGTGAATTGGTAATTAGAAATTGATAGTTTGTGATTTCTTGGAAGTTTTAGAAATTGGGTATGTGAAAATCACTTAATCTGATTTTTTTTTTTAGTTATGTGATAAATTTGAGCATTTTATGTGATTACATGATTTGGTGCCTTGAAGATGTTTGACAAAATGCCTATGTGAAATAAAGTGTGTTATTTGCATGAGATTATGTGATGACATGCTTGGATGATGTGGTAAAGTGAAATCATATGCTTATGATATGAATTACAATTGAAAATACAAATGTTGTTATGTGCTTATGATATAGTAGCATTGGGGTGAATTATGAAAATTATTTGCTTAGGATGTAATTATTCATGGCATGTGTTGAAATATAGTAGAAATAATCCATATGGCATTCATTACATATCGATATGATATTGATGTTGTAATTGTTTATTACATTGCATATGTACGGAGGCATCACATTTATAGGCATGAGGCATGGGTGTGGGTGTGTGCGCTTGCTGTTAGGTCAAACACCATCCTTGGTGGTTGACAAGTGGACTCGGTATAGTTGGACCAAGGTTCAACAGAGTTGCATGGGGTTGCATGAAAAACTTGTGTCGGGTATACAAAGAAGGGCTAGATATTCTCTCGGGTGAAAAATCCAGCTACTTGGTTTATACACTCCCCTGTGGTGAAATTCCAGAAAAGTGTAATAGTATACGGAGCCAACGGTGTGATTCTAAAATCCAATACCCAACAAAGACACATGATTTTGTTTTATACAAACATGTCATCGGATGCATAACATCAATGGCGAATTTATTACACATTGACATTGCATTGTATTGTGGGAGCCAGTGAGGGCTCGGGTTAAAGTTCATGAGTGAGTCTCATGCCGTCTAGGGATGAAAAAGCAATGCTCATCATCAACTGTGTCCCCATGGCTCATTGGAAATTCTCCCAAAAATGAGCCGTAAACCTAGGATCTCGGTCCGATACTATAGATATGGGCATCCTATGCAACTGGACAATCTCCCGTATATACAACTTGCAGAATTCCTCCAGTGTGAAGGTCATCCGCACAGCCAAAAAGCGTGCAACTTCGTAAGCTGATCCACTGTCACCCATACTGCGTCATGCGCTCGCGATGTTCATGGCAAGCGGGTCACAAAATCCATCGTGACATACTCCCACTTCCACTCAGCCACCTCCAAAGGCTGGAGCAACCCTGTTGGTCTCTGGTGTTCAGTCTTCACCTGCTAACACGTGAGACATCGACTAACAAAATTTTCAACGTGTTTTTTCATTCCGCTCCAATAATACTGGCGATGAAGATCATGGTACGTCTTCATGCCACCTGGATGCACAACAAATCGGGAGCAATGAAACTCACTAAGGATCTCCTCCCTCAAATCTGCTGACTGGGGAACCACAACCCTTCCCCTATACCGAAGACTGCCATCAGAGTGAATGGCCTAACTCTCGTTACCAGCGCTCGCCTGCACTCGGTCCCTAATGGATGATAATTCTAGGTCCTGCCCTTAGGACTCGATCACTCTACTCAGTAGGGAAGGTGTAGCCACCAAGGTCCCTAAAACACCCTGAGCTTGACCTCGATAATGCAGCCCAAACTGTCCCACATTCTCGAGCATCCACCATTCTTGGGAAGCCACACTAGCCACAACTCCCCGTGACTTCCGGCTGAGTGCATCAGCCACCATGTTCGCCTTACCAGGATGGTAATACAAAGTGAAGTCGTAGTCCTTCAAATACTCCATCCACCTGTGTTGCCTCATATTGAGGTCCCGCTGTGTAAAGATGTACTTCAGACTCTTGTGGTCCGAAAACACTTCAAACTGCTCACCATACAGATAGTGGCGCTAAGTCCTCAAAGCAAAGACAATGGAAGCCAACTCTATGTCATGCATAGGGTAATTGTGCTCATAGTTCTTTAATTGTTGAGAACCATAAGCCACCACTTTCCTGGATTGCATCAAAACACATCCAAGTCCATCTCTGGAGGCATCACAGTACACCGTATACATCTGTCCCCTCTCTGGAACTATCAAAATAGGAGCTGAAGTAAGCCTCCTCTTTAACTCCTGAAATGCCTTCTCGCACGATTTATTCCACTCAAACTTGATCTCTTTCCAGGTCAATCTCATCATAGGTGCAGCTAATCGGGAGAAGTCCTCGATGAATCTCCTGTAATACCCTGCCAATCCCAAGGAACTGCGTATCTCAAAGACTAACTTCGGCCTCCCCTAACTCATGACTGCCTCAACCTTCTCCGGGTCAATGGATACACCCGAAGCCGACACCACGTGTCCCAAAAATTTTACCTCTGTAAGCCAAAATTTACATTTGCTGAACTTGGTATACAACTGGTGGTCTCTCAAGGTCTGGAGAACAACCCTTAAGTGACCCTCATGCTCCTCCTCAGACTTGGAGTAGATCAGGATGTCGTCAACAAACACCACAACGAACTGATCTAAATTGGGTTGGAACACCCTATGCATGAGATTCATGAATGCAGCCAGGGCATTCGTCAATCCAATTGGCATTACAGTGAACTCGAAATGCCCATACCACATTCTAAACGCCGTTTTAGGGATATCTGCCTCCCTAATCCTCAACTGATGGTAGTCGGTGCGAAGATCTATTTTGGAGTAGACCCGCGTTCCCCTCAACTGATCAAAAAGATCGTCTATCCTTGGCAAAGGATACCTATTCTTAATAGTAACCTGATTCAACTACCGATAGTCTATATACAATTGAAGGGTTTTGTCCTTCTTCTTGGCAAACAATATCGGAGCGGTCCATGGTGAAGTGATCGGTCTAATAAAGCTCTTGTCCAATAATTCTTGCAATTGGACCTTGAGTTCTTGCAACTCAACTCTTGCCATCCTATGTGGAGTCATAGAAACAGGCGATGTACTGGGATATAACTCAATGCTGAAATCTACATCCCTATGGGGAGGTAATCCTAGTAGTTCGTCTGAAAAAACATCCTCATAGTCACAGACAACCTAAGATAAACCCAACTTCTGTCTCACCTCGTCCTCCAAAGTAAGGTTCGTAAGCGAACTCATCAACTACCCGTGCCATCAAGAGTCATACACGGCTTGGGGCAAAGCATTGTGCTTTTTCCCTTGAAACTTGGAACAAACACCGTTTGGTGTGTAGGCAGTGATCGTCTTTCGATCACAGTCAATGACAACTCGGTGTGTCACCAACCAGTCCATCTCGAGGACATCATTGAACTCTGACATGTTCACGACCCTAAGGTCCACGGTGAGTAGAACCCCCCGAGATCTCTAACTCATAACCCCGACATATCTGGTCAACACACACCCTTACTCTTAGGGGTGAATTCACATATAACACCTCTTCCAAGGTATCAATCTCTAAGCCCAAATTTCTCACATATGAGCTTCTCCTTCTAGCTGGAATGCAGCTAGCCTTATCTTGGTGGCGTCGGAAGTGATCTCCATGGCCTCTAAGATCTTATCGACTTGCCGGAACCAATGGTCGGCCACCATCGGGTCCGCCCCTTCCAGAAAGTTTGGAGGCTTGTGTGCCTTGAACTTTTGGAGGTTACTTGAATCCCCTTGCCCCACATTTGCACTAGCCTGTGCAATCGTAGCAGCCAAAGTACCAATAGCCTCCATGAAGGCTTGTTGGTCAAAGGCCGGTAGTGGTTGGTTGTTGTTCCGCCCACTGCCTCGGCCACGTCTCCTTCCTCGATTCCCCATCTACACACATGTCAGATAGCAATGGAGCCTCACATAGTATCCCAAGATATGAATCAAGTTTAAACTTTGAGATTTCTCTCATTGTCTCACTAATAGAGTGTGTGCCACCACTAATAGACATTTACACCTTGAACCATTCTGTTCATCCTTTTTCGAACCCCAATGTTATGTTTTCTAACCCTAGTGTTTCTCTTTCTATATACTTTTCTCCATGCACATAATTCATATAAAATATAGCACATAACATGTAGCATTTTAAAGCACATAACATAAAATGTACAATGAATGCAATGATCTAGACCCATGCCTATCAAGCCCTAAGTAAATCGTATAACCTATGCTCTAATACCAAGTTGTGACACCCTAGAAATCGGGGGTCCTTAATTTAACAAAATTTAGACAGAATCTCCTTTGTTACGGGAAACTCTACCCAAAATATAACCTGTGCATCATACAATTACATGACCCATTCGAGGTCCAATATGCAACATTGACCACACTGGGTCCATTTATGACTAAACATTTATCACACCGGGTCCATTTATCCATACTTATATAATAACATGCAAGTTTACATTAAAAATAGTCTATATCAGTTCAATTACAATTCTTTTACATATATTACATACCCAAAAACTAACTTAGCGAATGTTTTACAAAAGCATAGTTTTTCACAATAGTTTTACAAAATGTGAATTAAAAGCCACAAGTCGAATTTTCTTCATCCTTAAGGCCCCAAGTGAGAGCCTTCCATCTGCATCTGTGTATATCCCACACCTGAAATGTTGTCCCCATAAAGGGTGAGCCATACATAATAGGGTAACTCCTAAAGAGGCTACTCCCCAACCTAGATGTATATGAAATGTCACATGCAACATTTAACAAGCAACAACCATCCCAAACAAGAATATGCAATTCAATGTTGGAATTCTACCATGTCAGACTTTAGAGTACATGATATGGGCATGCGTCCTAGATCTCAAGGGTAGCTAGAAAGAGCACCCACCCTTAGTGGAGTTCGCCTATAACAACAGTTATCAGGTGAACATACAGATGACACCCTATGAGGCACTATATGGGAGGCCTTGTCGTTCTTCAGTTTGTTGGACGGAGGTGGGAGATAGACCCTCTACGGGTCCAACATTGGTTAAAGACACCTCAAAGAAGGTGGACTTGATACGAAAGCGTTTTCTCACGGCTCAGAGCCGGCAGAAAAGCTACGCCGACAGACGGTGACGACCTCAAGAGTTTGAGGTGGGAGATTACATCTTCTTGAAGGTGATGCCTAAGAGAGGAATGGTCAGGTTTGGCAAGCGGGGAAATTTGTCGCCGAGGTATATCGGTCCCTTCAAAGTACTTGAGAGGGTTGACACTTTTGCTTATCAGTTGGCGTTGTCACCAAATTTATCGGGTGTTTATGTAGTGTTTCATGTCTCTATGCTCTAGAAGAATACTCCAGATCCGACACATGTGGTAGATTGGAGTGAGTTGATTTTTGATGCGGATGTGACCTTCAAGGAGGGACTGATGTGTATCATGGATAGTCAGGAGTAAGTTTTGCCAGACAAGACTATGAGGCTAGTGAAGGTGTTGTGGCAGCACCGAGGGGTGGAGGAGGCAACATGGGAGCGTAAGGACACTATACGTACTAGTTATCCTTTCTTATTCGAGGATGAAGGTACATTATTATAGTCATTTAGTATTATATCATTGTTGCATATGCATGTGGTTGAATGTGCATGTGTGTGTGAATTTCGGGGATGAAATTCTTTTAAGGGGTGAAGAATGTAAAACTCGAAAAAATTTAAAATTTTTATGAATATGAAATGAGATGAA
This sequence comes from Ilex paraguariensis, assembly GCA_963454935.2. Classification (NCBI taxonomy): domain Eukaryota; kingdom Viridiplantae; phylum Streptophyta; class Magnoliopsida; order Aquifoliales; family Aquifoliaceae; genus Ilex; species Ilex paraguariensis. Next base: position 67,009 of record CAUOFW020001541.1, read on the forward strand.
TTTTCTGTCTGAGAGCCAAAATCACATACATTGCGGGTTGTGAGGTGAAGCGGATCACAATCGTCGAAAGTGTCCAACGACAAACCATCGAGCTTCAACATCGGTCACTAACCATATGTAATTTCTTATTTTTTGTAACTTGTACTTGGTTTTAGTAATCTTTGTAGTGGTCGTTACATTTCTCATATGCTGCAAGAGGTTCACAGTGATCCCATTGAAAACCTCTTTATGATGTTCGTAATATTAAATGTATTATGCTTTATTGTAACCTTTATCACTATTTGAATCTATCATATTGCTATTTTATCTACTCTATTAACAGTGTAATTTATTATTGATGGTATGTTGGTGTTGTTGTAGATTTTACGTCTCAACTTGGCATACGTATGCCATGATGGATGGCGGTGACACGAGCCCCTGGACAAACCTCATCATCAACTATGGATATTGCTTCCACTTCATCACATTCAGATCCCACCACTTTTGTCTAGTCCCCCATCAGAAGCATGTCTACCTCCTACACCAGATGCCCCTGTTGTTGATCATGACGCTCCACCCATTGATCATTCTTTAGTGACACCTATAATATTGCACGTAAATATATATTTAAATAATAAAATTTTCATAAAATAATTAAATTAAATATTTAATTAAATTGAATAATAAATTATATATGAAATAATTAATTCTTATTTTAATTATTATTAAACTAAATTATTGATCTATTTTACCCCTTCTTTGAGTATTTAATCTATCATTTTTAGGTATCTAATTGAACCATTAGATATTTTCTCTTTTGTTTATAATGAAGCTTCAATATAAGATTCTCATTATTGAGTATTTACACATCTAATTATATTATAAATTTATTATTTTTTGTCAAATAAATAAATTAAATTATAAATACTATCATTTGTATTATAAAAATATGATATTATTGCATACCAAAAAATAAAACATGACATATATTTCACTATATAATATAAATTCGACAACTACATGTATATTTTAATAGAATATATATTATATTTTATTTCTTCACATAAATATAGACATAGATATAGAAAATTGTGTTCAAGTGTATGAACTACTAGTAAATAAGTATAAAAGAATTTAGAAATGAAATACTATTAATAAAAATGTCCAAAAGATTTAAAAATTCAAATAAGTATACAAAATAAAAACTTGATGAAAATAATAAAGAATTTAGAAGTCAAATACTATTAATAAAATAATATAAAAGAACTTAGAAGTTAAAAAAGTATAGGGAATACAAATTGGATGAAAGTAATTTATAGGTATCATTAACTTTACAATAATAATTAGGGACAAAATATAAAATCAAAAAAATTTCACCTGACATTTATAAGTAACATAGATATAGATAGATAATAAACATTCATTGTAAGATTGTAACCATTGAGCATTTTCATATCTAATTATATTATATATTTATTGCATATTTTATCAAATAAATTTATTAGATTGCAATATTATTGTTTGTATTATAATAATAAAATATTTTTACATACCAAAACATTAAATAATATAGCAATAGAATATAGATTGGACTTTATTTCTTCATATAAATGTAAACATAGATATAGAAGGTATGCAAGTGTACTATTAAGAGCATCTCTAACTCTAGCTCAAATTTAAATTTGAGTGAAAAAACCCAAAAAACTTGCTCTAACATTTGAGTCAAACTTATACTAAATGAAAGGAGACTCATTTTTTTACTCAAATCAAGGGAGACTCAAATGCTTACCCAAATATTTAATGTTGAGATTTCACCAACTTTTAAATTTGGGTTTTTCCTCAATTAAATTTTGGTTTCTCCTTCTTTAAATTTGAGTTTGTCCATTGGAGTTTTTTTGTATCAAATCAAGCTTTTTACTCAAATATTAATTTAGATTTGAGTAAAAATTTGAGTTATGGTTGAAAATTCTCTAATAAATGAATACAAAAGAATTTAGAAATCAAATACTATTAATTAAAAAAAAATTAGAAGTCAAAAAAGTATAGAAAAAATAAAAATTGAATGAAAATAATAAAGAATTTAAAAGTTAAATACGAATAATAAAAGAGTTCAAAAGAACTTAAAGTTAAATAGGTATAGGAAATAAAAATTGAATTAAAGTAATATATGGGTATTATTGACTTTACAATAATAATTAGGGAAAAAATAAAAAAATAAAAATTTTACAGATGCTGAATTTAAGAAGTAGTATAAATATCTATATAATATTAAAGCTAGAAAATTGAATTGCAACTTATAAAAGCACAACAACAGTTAAGATTGATTCAATTTTTATCTACTTTAATCCAAGATTACAAAATTCATCCCTAAATTTGTTTTTCCATTCAAAAATATTATCTTCTCCGCATGGACTCCAATTCAAACAAGTTAACAAACACACTCTTCAATGTCAAATCACTTCATTAATCCACACATACCTCTCTTTTCTCTCTCCCTTACCTTTAGCTTATTTTATTTTTGTTCACTTTAATTTTAAATTATATAATTAAAAAAATAAAAATAAAAATAAATTATTATTTAAAATAAAAATATCACAATATTAACATTCGATTTTTGATATTATAGAGTATCTTCAGACATGATGTTATTGCTAGTAGATATATAGATATAGATAGATAGATATAGATTGAAGGCAAAAGAAAAGAATTTTAATTGTTCAAAATATAAATTTAAAAATTTAAAAATCTTTAAGAGTATGAATTGTTATTTACACACATGTTCCTTTTTTTGTAGTTTTACCTACCCATGAGGCTTTCTTTCTTTGCTTTTCTTTTTTCTTGCATTATTATTATGGATGAGTTTTTTTTTTAGAATGGATGATTAATTTGTCTCAATATTTGTGCCATTATTTAATCAATTATCCTATAATAATCACTGCCATGAATATTTTTTTATTAAATTATCAGATAGATTGATTAAAATACTCCTTATGGCCGGACTACATATGAGGGCAGCCTAAATTTGACACTTTTCATGCAAACTCTTGGAAATATGAAAAATCTTAGCTCTGGTTGTTTGATAGCTATCCTTGTGCAGTGACGACTTGTGGACTTTCCAGTCTTAATAATTGACGTTGTTTCTATATCTTCGCAGTTAACGACTGCAGATGTTCATATTCCTCCTACATCTTCTTCACCACTGACCAAAACTATATCTCCATCACCTATGCAACCACCACCTCTATCACCAGCAGCGCCACCGACACCTATTTTTGTAGGAGACCCTTCCACATCTTTATTGTCGACACCATCACCTATAATAGATGTCACATCATCACTAGTCATCTCATCAACTCTGACCCTCACCATTGTAGTGACACCTTCTCCTACAATTGAAGATGTTACATTTTGTCCACCTCTAGCTGCATTGACACCATCAAATATTTAGCACCACCAGTAGTATCAACAACTGTGACACCAGTAGTTACATTGACAGCCCTACCATCTCATGTAGCAATGAGATCACTGCACATATCACAGATGACACCTTCTACCGAGCATCTTTTACCAGATTCTATGTTATGGGGAGGTTGACACAGGATGATACACTTCTAGGCAGAGGTCATGGGAGAGCCGGATCAAGTGTTCGCGCGGACGACAGGGTCGTGGTAGTCTGGTAGGGGCAAGGACAAGGGTCTTAGACATCATCCACATCATGGCGATGATGTCGATGTAAGCAACCACCTCCATGTGGCATTTAGCTTTGTTGTTTGTATTTTGGTTGTTGTACTGTATAGACTTTCAATTTTTAAATGAATTCATATAATCATTTTATGATTTTCAATTGCATTGTTTAATCATGTTGTCAAATAATGTTGTCAAATAGAACATCAATATTGTACGCAACACATTTAAACCAACTTCAACATAATATATTTAAAAACCAATTAGCACTAACCTTCTAACGATACATTTAATAGAACAAAATAATGTAAATACAACAATGAGAATATTGTTAGATGTTACAACACATAGTAACATAACAATTAATCATGTTTCATAGGTCCAGACATCTCGACATCAGAAATACAGCCAATTTCCTCACTAAAGAGGAAACTTATATATACTTCTTCTATCAACCCTTCTTCAGCACGGTCTCGTGCAATGTGATGGAGGTTGTACCAATTTAAACGGGTTGCTATGCGATTGTCTTCATCTCAAAAATGAATCAATACTCGCCCCAATTCTTGAGGAGTGTCAACTGGCATAACAATGATAATTTGTTGAGACCTTCGTATATTGCAAATGCGCATATCTACACTTAGATTTTCCCTTTTCGTCAACCAATATTGCAATTCCACTATCATGGTGTCATGACCCCTGCTTGAATAATGTAAACGAGGATTCAATGGATAAAAGAACTCATCCTCTAACGCCCAATGATGACCTAGAATTTGACATATTGTTCTCGGACTATAATTCCTGATTCGAGATGAATTGTTTACAATGAGTTGTTTACACAAGTTGAATAAATAGTCCCAAAGGTCATGCTTGTGTTGTTGCACTTGTATGACTTTTCAGCAAGCCACATGATGAAATGACAAACCACTAAAGCAATGAAATTGCCGATGAAGTGACAAAATCCTGAAATTGTTGAACCATGTGTTGCAGTGACTACACATAGTTGATAACACTGTGTGAGTATAGACTGGTGACCTTCTAAGCAAACCATGTGTTGAAGTGGCAAAACCCTAATTTTTCATGGACACTAATGCGGAGAAGACATTAGTGTTACACTCATGCAATGACTATACATATTTTATAAGGCTAAAGAGTATGATGGAATGATGGAATGACTACTTACTGGTGAAAGGACCTTAGATAAGTGTGAGTATAGACTGGTGAGTTTTTCATCAAACCATGTGCTGAAATGACAAAACCCTAATTTTTCATGACATTAATACAGAGAGGACAAAGGCATCACACTCATGCAATGAATGCACACATTTGATAAGGCTAGAGAGTGAAAGGACCTTAGATGATTGTGACACTTGACTACACACTGATGACTTCACATAACTACACACTGCTGGTTTGCCTCAACACTGTGTGAATATTAACTAGTGGGCTTTTCAACACACATTCATGAAGTGACTACATACTGTTGATATGGCCTTGTCAATCATTTTGTTGCCCAGCACTTAATGATGTTTGAATAACTCTTCTTTTTCATCAACACAATGATTGAATTGAATCAACTTTTCTATAACCCATGTGCTGAAGTGACAAAACCCTGATATTGTACGATCAGGATTTTCAAACCACTATATAAACACCTTATGCGTGGTCGATATGACATACATTTAATATTATGTCTACATCAAATTTCTCTACAGTATATAACAATCGCAGGCGTGAACAGGTTTTGGCTGTTAAAAGAGCTAAACGATAATTACAAGGATGAGAGATGTTTCGATCCAAAAGAGTATTACGTAAGAGTACGACGAGATTGGGCATTTCATGCTAACGAATCAGACGCATTATGCACACAATTAAGAGAACTTGGCATACTGGTGCCACATAGGCGTTCACTAACGATGTACCGAAGGAATATAGAGTACTACGAATTAGTAGTAAAATATATCCAAAGAGAGAATAATAGAATGATGGTGCATAGGTTTCGATGTTTTTTCTCCAACGAGCAGTAGATGTGATGGGAATTGCATATGGATGAGAGTTGACACCAGTTGAGCAAAATATTATATTGTCTAATGAACAATACCTATCAAAAGATTATATGTCCGATGAAGATTAACAATTGAACTTAGTGTCCAAATGTTAGTTTCAATCTCATATCTTGATAAGTAGTAATCATTGTTAAATAATCTCATAGTTTTTCAGTGTAATAAGTGTATTGTCATATCACCACTTTGACAGTTTCAAGTCATGTCATTGTTTTATCAATGTATTGTCATATCCCAAATTTAACAGTGTCAAATCATGTAATTGCTTTCTGTCAATTCATGTTACAACTTGGTAGTGTGATGTCATGTCAAATTTATATATAATGTCATTGTAATTTTAAAATGCACAAATAGACCTATATAAACTATCATTTATAACTACGTAAATTATAGGAAAAATAATGTGTAGGCGCACATCAAATAGGAAATCCAGTCAAACCATCGAAGGTTCTTCATCACGCAATGAATAATTTTGTTCACCTCCAGCCAAAGAACGTTGTGGAACATAGTTCCTTCTATTGGATCATATACAGATTTTGGTGGTGTAATGTGGTATGGACAAAAACATGAGTTCCGCAATGAGCTCATCGACGCTTATCACCCATTCGGGCACGTTGGACACGTAATTGTTGGGCCTGCGACCTACAATGCGCCTCCAGATGTTCATATCGAACCCACACTAAGATGATAACAGTTATATGACAAACATTGTGAGCTTGAAGTATATTGTCGTTAACATGGACTAGCAGTTCCAAAGGCACGTTCGACTGATATATGTAATCCACAGAACTCAAATAACCACATGACAAGATCATAGCATGGCTTGAACATGAAAATGATTAGATGTAGCATTGGTTTGATTGTTTGAATTCAATCGAGTATGAAAAAACTGAGCATTTCGATCGTAACTAAGTCGAGATTGAAATTTTAGAGGACCCGTTATTTGTTTTCGATCCTGAACTTTTTGATTTTTTGGATTTAAGTGATGATGCATCAGACAGTTTTGTTCCATTAACTTTATGTGTATGTGATTAACCTCTATATTGTTATGAATATCAACCACATTATTGACAAACTATATTTTATACAGTCTCATATAATAAATTTGTTTTTTTTAACGCATAAGTATCATTTTTCATATGCACATAGTTTGTATAATTTTGGGGGACAAATTGCATTGTTTGATGAATTTATGACATTGTTTTGGAATATATAAATTAATTTACATAAAATGAAAATTGAAAATATGATGAATTTTATCCCAAAATTCATTGTTTTTAACAAATTTTATTTTGTGCATTTTACGCAGTGTAATGCAATGAATTTACTTCTTTAAGTCACAAGTTGCATTTTTTGGTATCTTCTTGATTTGTAAATTTTAAAGCGAAACATGGTGAATAATTTGTTTTTGATTGACACAATTTTTTTAAGTAAAACAAAATTGAAACATGATGAATATTTAAATATCACAAAAAAAAAATTAGATTACACTTAAAATCGTCATTTGAAATGATGACATTAAGTGTCATTTCAAATGACGATTTTATGAGTTTATTTATCTAGAGTTGAAAATTTTTCTCAAGTTTAAAAACGCCATTTAATTGATGTGTTTAACCATGAAGGCATAATTTTAAATGACATTTTGAACAAAAGATTAGGTTTGAAAAATAAGTTTAAAAGTGATTGATTTTTGGATTAAAAAGTTTTTGAGAGGCATGGTTATGGTAGTTCGACTAACCCTCCTAAAAAATGAAACAGGAAGCTCCAATTACAAGCTCGTTCACAATGGATGAATTTAGTCACATTAACACACTTTGTTTGCCAATATGCTATGACATACATACACACTTGTTGTTTTCACATTTTCAATCCATCGGTCACCATGATACATGATGATGTAATAATTCTAGTACATGAAGTAATTATATGATTAAAATTTTATTTCAGTGTATCATTTTGATCACTTAAGAAAAAAAAATATTTCAAAAATAATGACTAAAACTTTTGAGAAACATACCTAAATATCTCAAAACACCGCAAAATATTTTAAAATATCTCAAAACACGTCAAAGGATTGAGATTTTGATTCTATAACTTCATCATTTTGTCTTCTTTAAAAATAGAAACATTTTGATTGTTTTGATTAGGGGTGTTCAAATTTTTAATTTCCCGCAATTTTCTACCCTACTTGACCCTATTGATCGGCTAACCTAAAAACCCTAACGCCTTCTAATCTCGCCTCTCTCACCCTCTTTGTTCTTTGTGCTAGCTGACCTAGCTCAGTTGCTCGACTCTCTAGCCCTCTCTATTCTCTGTGCTAGTTGACCTAGCTTAGTCGCTTGACTCTTCGCCTCTCTGCTCTGAGTGGTCTTTGGCCTCTCTTCGAGTCCTAGCCTCCCAAGTTCTCCCTGTCTCTCTCTATCTCTTTCTCAATTGCCTATTTAGGGGCAATTCGATGCCATTAAATTAATAGTCTTAGGTAATGATTTCTTCGAATAGATTGTGCCAGGTCTATCGATAGTTGGTGGTTTTGCTTAGGGCTATTGATTAGGGCTACAAATACTATGATTTTTTAGATTTTATAGCTCTGTGCTCTCTCTCTCTCTCTCTCTCTCTCTCTCTCTCTCTCTCTCGGTTGATTGGTTGGGGGCAATTCAATGCCATCAAATCGACGGTCCCAAGTACTCCATTCATCGAATCAATGGTCCCAAGTGGTACTCCGTCGATGCTTGGTGGTTTTGCTTAGGGTTGTTAGTGGTTTTTCTGAGATTTTATGGATTTGTGCTCTATGCTAGTGCATTTCTGAGATCAAGAAAAGGGTCATATACTATGATTTCTGAGATTTTATGTATAACTGCTGATTAGAGCTGTTGGTGGTTTTTCTGAGATCAAAGTATGCAAATTGTGCTCTGTGCTGGTGCATTTCTAAGGTCAAGAAAATGGCCATACATTATGATTTCTGAGATTTTATGTATAACTATTTGTCTATGTGGATTTCTGAGATTTTATGATTTATGAGATGGAGTAATTTCTGAGCTTTTGTTTGTGATCATAATATGTAAAATGTTGATTACTTAGACCACAAAATGGTTAGTTCCTTCTCTTAGACCACAAAATGGTCATTTGCAGATGTTTCTATTTTTGTTCACAAATCCTTATGGATAATATTACTCCACAATCATATGTTCAAGCTGATTTTAATAGTAACATCCAAGTTACCAATGACATTCAGGGTGTGGGACAAGACACAAGAAAATGATCTAGAGTTTTGGATCATTTTGAAAAGATTAAAGTTGCAGATGAAGCTAAATGTAATCATTGTAATAAGATTTACAATTATCATCTAATTGTAGAGAAATAATTACAAAGAAAATTACAATTGCTCTTGAGTAAAGAGAGGTAAATGACACTAGCAAGAAATGTGCTATTTAACTTTTACATATTTTTTTTAGTAATTATAAGATTATTTGTGTGGTATAATTTAAAACATTGTTATTGTTGTGAATGTTTGAGTTGCTAAAATATAGACTTATTTTTTGTGTAAGTTACATGATTTGTGGTGATCTTTGGAGCAGTTATGATTTTTAATGTATTTCATATGGTTTAAACCTAAAATATTTGTTATTGTACTTGTGCAACAATTATGATGTATTGATGTTTATACTTTGGGCTTTCTTGTGTTTTATTGTAATTGTTATTTTAATTATTTTAGGCTTTAGTGTTATTGGTTTATTGTGTTGTTAAATTGGTGTAGGTTACTTAATTGAATTGTTAAAATGATCCAAAAATTAATATCTACAAAATGTGTTCACCCGATTAATTTGGACAAAATTCGGGTAGGAATACTACACTTGATCGGGTAGGGTAGACCAAGAAAAAATTCTTCTGTAAAGTATCAGGTAGAAAAATGGAAGACAATATTTTCTACCCCTAGGATAGGGTGAACACCTATAATTTTAACTTTTTCAAAATGAAATTTAATGATTGAAAAATTCATATTTTACCTTTGGTAAATGATTGATTATGAGGTTTGTGTAAATCACATTAACCTCATAATCAATCATTAACGGTGTGTAAATCATATTTTACCTTTGGTTTTTGTCAATTACATTTTACCCTCTTTACTAAATCTCTCAAATTGCCCACTTAATCAGTATACTTGTTTGTGTATGCTAACCTCGAATCCTGTTTTTCCTTCAATGCCTCATTCCCATTTGTCGGTCCACCATAATCTAGAACTTTGAGTAGATTGATGGGTAAAATATAATTTTGATTCGTTAAGTTAATCTGAATCTCACTTCACCTTTTTCGTTAAGTCTCTAAAATCATTCACTTAATTAATTGCATTGGTTTGACATTGCTCTAGAAACCGCTTTCTAAAAAATTCATTGCTCTAAAATCGGACATTTTATATGTTTAGATGAAAACATGCTCACATATCATTAGACTTTTGGGTAACATCAAATAAAATCACATAGTTCAAAGTAAAACATCATGATTTTTATTCAAATTTTAATGTGTGCATATAGGTATATGTACAGAATAAATCCAATAAAGAGTAACCACCTAGTACAGACGGACAGGGTGGTGGTGAAGCCTTGGTGAACCTGTAAGACAAGAGACCATCTAGGTGAACCGATGGTCGAAGGCAGCCAAAGAGACTCTGATGCTTAAGTTAGTACTCTAGTCGAAGAAAAAGTGTATGGGGAATAGGCTAGAATTCAATGACATGCCTGGTACCCGTAACCTTTATTTATAGCTACATAGGAAGCCGTGTTCCAAGTAGAATCGAACTCTAGGTTGATAGAATAGACCTCATCACCAATCTTCCAGATGTTTGAGGTAGAATCATACTAGGATGTTGAGTTCTAGCTTGTAGGAAGGGACGTGCCCACTGGGAGGCTTTTTTTTTTTTTTTTTATCAATATTCACTTGATACTCGGAGTCGAGTTTTGCTAGGACTCTAGATCCTGAGCCAAGCTGGACGCCAGGCAAAGGGGCGTGGTGGTGCTAGGTGCAAGTGACGTCGGAGGCGAGGCAACTAGCTGGGCAGTGCCTTGGGCACTACTGGCAACGCCAGGAGGCTGGGCAGGCACCTTGGGTGATGCCAAGAGGGCTGGGCAGCACCTTGGGCAACACTAGGAGGCTGTGTAGGCGCCTTGGGTGACGCTGGAATGTTGTGGGCAACGCTTGAAGGCTGCTTGGAGACTGCTATGGTGGGCGACGCCTTGAGGTACTAGAAGCATCTTTCTCCTACTATGTGGGCGACGCCAGCCCCACAATTGCCCCCATACCTCCTTTAATGAAGTAAATTAAATGAGGTATAAACCCGGCTTTCTTTTTCAAGTGAACTAGATCTATAACTCTCCTTCCTCTTCTTTCATCTTTCACTTGTCTTTGAGCTTTTTTGGGAGGAGAGAGAAATCTTGGAGCTTTGAAGAACTGCTAACGCCGCCACCTAGCTAGAAATTTCCTTTTTTGAGGTAATTTTCAAAAATTTTCCTATAGGCCCCTGAGTATTACCTGTTAAGTAGAAGGAACCCTTTATTTCACTGCTTAGCTTCTTCAACCAAGGGCTATGAGGACGAGTTCATCATAGTGAGAGATGACTAGGAATTTGGCCCTAATGCCACTGATGACCGTCCTTGCCCACGCACCATTGGAGAGCGAGGTTGGTAACTTATACCCTCTTGTTGCTTCTATACATTGCCCGATCACCTGCTACTTTCTTAAAGTTACCTTTTTTGTGCGCATGCTCGGCTACACTCGACATCTGTAGGATAAGGAAGCATAGTAACAGTGAGGTTGTTAAATCCATATACACCTTATTGGAAGGTTTTGTGTATCAATGGTCCCCGCATGTAAGTTTTTTTATTATCTTAAGTATTTGAATTACAACCGTGGAGGTTCGCGTAAGGGATGCAACTATAGAGGTTGGCTTTAGGAGGTGCAACTGTGGAGGTTAGCTTAAAGGATACAACTGTAGAGGTTGGCTTTATGAGGTGCAACCGTAGAGTTTGGCTTTAAGAGTGTAACCTTGGTGGTTGGCCTTAAGAGGTGCAACCATAGAGGTTGGTTTTAAGAGTGCAACCGTAGAGGTTGGTTTTAAGAGTGCAACTATGGAGGTTGGCTTTAAGAGTGCAACCGTAAAGGTTGGCTTTAAGAAGTGTAACCGTAGAGGTTGGCTTTAAGAGTGCTCAGAGTTGTAAAGAACAAGCTTCTCTTTATTTATGATCCAAAACGAATGTCGTTGTAGACTTATTGTAATGATAAAGATATTACTACCTAGAAGTAAAACTTTCTAAGGTTGACGAACTGGTTTGCCGTCAAGCTCCTCCAACCTATAAGCTCTCGTCCTTTCTCATGACGTGACCCTATAAGGCCCTTCCCAGTTAGGGCCCAACTTTACATTCGTAAGGTCCTCAGCCTGAGCGAGAATCTTATGAAGAACCAGGTCACCAGGTGTGAAGCTCATTTCTTTGACCTTCTTATTTTTGGATCTAGACAACTCCTGTTGATATGATGTCAGTCGAACCATTACTTGATCCCTTCTCTCTTCAATAAGATCCAAGTTATGTTCAAGGATTTGATCATTGTTACCCAGCTCATATCCTTGGTTTTTATAATTGGTAGACCTACTTCAAGGGGAATAACGACCTCTATACCGTATGAGAGAGAGAAAGGCGTCTCTCCAGTAGAACTCCTTGGGGTTGTTTGGTAAGCCCAAAGCACCATTGAAAGTTGTTCCACCCACCTTCCTTTGACTGCTTCCAGCTTCTTTTTGATATTGTCAAGGATGACCTTATTTAAAGCTTTAACTTGCCAATTTGATTGAGGGTTAGCAAGTGAGGAATAATAATTGCGGATCCCATATCCCGAACAGAATTCTTTGAACGTTGAGCTATCAAATTGAGTGTCATTGACAGATATAAGGGCGTAAGGAATTCCACACCTTGTGATTATATTTTTTCATACAAACTTCTTGGTATCAATGCCGCAAATGTTGGAGAGGGGCTTGGCCTCAATCCACTTTGTAAAGTAATCAGTTGCAGTGATGAGATACCTTTTGTTGGATGGAGCCCAAGGAAGGGGACCTACTATGTCAAGACCCCATTGAGTGAATGACGAAGAGCTTGTGAGTGAGTTTAGGTCACCTACTGGCTGTCGAGGTATAGTAACAAACCTTTGACACTTGTCGCACTTCTTGACGTATACTTATGCATCCTTCTGCATATACGGCCACCAATACCCCTGGGAGATGACCCTTAGTGCGAGGCTTCTTCCTCCGGTATGGGCACTACATACTCCATGAATCTCATAGAGTAGATCCTCCATTTTACTAGGGTGGACACATAGTAAGTACAGCCTGAGAAGGACCTCTTGTAGAGCTTATGATTCAGTGACAACCAGTAACGAGCTGACTTTGAGACAATGAGTCTTGCTCCCTTCTTATCTTTTGGGAGAGTTCCATTCTTAAGATATTGGACAAGAGGGTCTATCCAACTCAGTGTTTGCTCTGCGTAATTGACCTCTACTGGGTCCTCATGTATACATGATTTCTCGAGACACTCTACCTCAATCATTCGCTTTAAACCTTATTTATCAGTAGAAGCTAGAGTAGCAAGAGCATCAACATGTTCATTCTGATCTCTTAGGATTTGGATCACTTTGTAGGACTTCAATCGTCCAAGCAAGTCCCTTGCCTTCTCTAGGTACGAGGTCATTGTGCTTGAACGGGCGTTGTACTCCCTGAATAGTTGGTTAACCACCAACTAAGAATCGAAGTATATAGTCAACTCCTCTACCCCTAGTCTCAATGCAGCCCGTACACCAAAGATTAATGCTTCGTACTCAGCCTCGTTGTTGGTGGAAGTGAACCCCAACTGGAGAGCCTGCTCCAAGACTTCCCCATAAGGGGAGAACAGGACAATACCGATTCCTGATCCTTTTCGGGTTGAGGATCCATCATTCTTTGGTAAGTAGCTCCTGCATTCTTTAAGCCGAAAGACATGATCTTGTAGCAATAGATCCCCTACACTGTCTTCTCCTTATCAGGCCTAAACATAGGAATTTGATGGTAGCCTCTATATGTATCTAAAAAGCTCATCCCTACATGGCCAGATGTGGCATCCACAAGCTGATCAATCTTTGGAAGTGGAAAAGGTCCTTTGGGCAGGCCTTGTTGAGGTCTGTGAAGCCGATGCATACCCAACACTTTTCATTCTTCTTTTTCACCACAACAATGTTTGACAGCCATTCTGGTTATTAGACCTCCCTTATAGCACTGGTCTCCAATAGATTCCCAACCTCTTCATCAACGACTTCCGCATGCTAGAGGGCGGACCTCTTACTCTTCTGAACAACAGGCTTGCGGGCAGGGTCTACATTAAGATGATGGCTAGCTAATGAGGGATCAATACCTAGCATCTCATAAGGTGTCCAAGCAAAAATCTTGATGGTCCTCCTTAGTAGCCCAATAAGAGACTCCTTCTCAGGTGCAGGTAGCTGTGACTCGATCAAGAAATATCTATCCTAATCTGTTTGGTCTACTGGTATGACCTGCAACTCTTCGATTGACTTGTCTTTAGGCTTGGCCCCTGCATTCTCAAGGAGGGGGAACTCTTCATCAGCAATGAGCACCTACTGTGACTTGGCCATCAATTTAGCTACTACAATAAGGCACTGCTTAGAGGTAGCTTAGTCTCCATGAATCTCGGCTATCCCTTCATTGGTAGGGAAGCATAACATTTGATGGTAAGTGGAGGCTACTGCTTACATCTGGTGAAGCCATGGCCTCCCCATTATGGAGTTGTACGGTGATAGAACATCCTCCACTACAAAGTCTACCTCAACCACTTTGCGTACAAGCCTTTACAAGGAGCCACAACCTACCAAGAGGCTAGACTTGCATGCCATTGAAGCCAACGAGTGAGGTCGTCGTTAGGACGAGGTCAACTAGAGCTTTTCCCAACTTCTTGAATAGGTCATGACACATGATCTCCGTTGAACCCCTAGGGTCAATGAGCACACTCCTTACTTCAAAGTAGGGATGACAGTCAGTAGACCGGAGAAAAATGGGTATTTGTCCAAACCTACCCCATTTGGACCGGGGATGGACTATACGTATTGGAAGGTGGACGTATACGGGAATACTCGTATAAACCCGTGCGGGGATGAAAGCGAGGATGGACTTACCTTTATCCCCGCCCCATCCCAGTTACCCGTTAAATATATATATATATAAATAAATAAACTCTCAATTAAAACCCTAGGCCCAACTTACTCCTCCTCCTCAATCAACGTCGCCCCCTCTCTCTGTCTCTCTCACACACACAGATGGCAATTATGATTAAGCAATTTCCATGGAATTGTAGAGATAATTATCATGATGAAGCAATTTCCATGGAATTGTAGCTAATTATCTCTTAGAATAATTTCCCTTGTTTCAACATAATTGAGTGCAAAGAAAAGAAGGCATATTATCTGATGTTGTGTGTGTTATCATGAATCTGGCATTGCATGCTGAATAAACCGAAGTATATCTTTCTTGTGCTACAATAGACGTGCATTCTCTAAGTCTAATTTTTTCTAGCTTCAATGCATGGTACAAATGTTGCTCCTAATGTGTTTCTTTTGTGCTGTAGGAACATTAGATTTATTAAAACATTAGCATGTTTATTGGATTTAGAGATCTTCAGTTAGAGTTATCATTTGCCACACTTTTTATATTGTTACATCTTCTATTCCGATCATAGCAAAAAAAAAAATTAAACTATTTTTAATTTTATTTCTAATATTTCAATCTGCTATAATGTCATCCATTTAACTGTGCATGACTGTGTTTGATTGGATCTTTGAACTCGATTGGTAAATCTATTTAATTGTGTACTCAACTGAATTGTATTCTTGAGCTGTTTGCTTGCTCGTTTTTGTTTGATTATTTATATTGCTTAGTTGATTAAGTAGGAACAACTAATTATGCTTGGACTTGGGCTTGGGCGGGTAAGGGGGAAGTGGGTACGGGGACGGAGATTATAAATTTACCCACGGATGGGGATGGAGATAAAAATTTTACCCCTTAGCGGGGGTGGACCGGGGATGGACGAAGGTTTTTAAGCGGGTACGAGAATGAAGATTATACCTCCCGCCCCTGCTTCGGTCCATTGACATCCCTACTTTAAAGTCATTTCATGTTGAGAGTGAGAACGAGGGGGTCATTATGCGAGTGGACCACTCCTTCCAAGTTTGCATTTGAGAATGTGATAGGAACATTCTGTGATTCTTCCCTTCGGCACTTGAAAGTATGACCATCTTGGTGATCTACTTGCATAACATGCTGAAGATGGCGGGCTTTTTGATACTAGATCCAGGACTGGACCGAGTCAACTTGCATCGGAGGAGTGGTACTGAAGATGACATTTATTACCTTAAGAGGTTGGTCATCCCTTGGCCGAGGCTGATCATCTAGTTGAGTTCTCTGTTTTGCCTGCTCCTTGACAGTCTTCTCCTTGTCTATGTGCTAGGATAGGTGACCTTGCTTGACCAATTCCTCCAAGTGACGAATAAGAGTGCAACAATTCTCTGTTCGGTGGCCCTTATGTTTGTGGTAAAAGCAATGAAAGTTTTGGTCTCTCTTGGAGGGGTCCCTCGTCATCTTTGGTGGCCACATGAAATCATCCTTGTCTTTAATCTGATTTAAAATTCGATAGATTGGCTCTCTGAAGATAGTATCGACTCTTTACGATGAGTCCTTCATCCCCTTTGACGTTGCTCCCCTCTTTAATGGGTTTATGGGGCTACCCTCCTTCCTTTGATTCTTCCTCGGTGGAGATGGTAGCTGATCAATTGACCTTTTTTCATCTTTCACCTTTACATATCTTCTGATGTGCTCTTACAAGTGGGACATACTCTTGGGTGGCCACATAGTGAGATGTTTCTGCAACTCGCTATCCCGTGGGAGGCCCAAGTGAAAAGAGACAGCGGCGGTCTTCTCATCACATTCTTTGATGTCGGCGCAAGTCTCTAGGTATCTCTTGGTGTACACTCGGAGAGTCTCTCCTCGTTTTTGGCATAGTGTCAAGAATGTATCAATCGTCATGGGTTCTTGGCTGTTAGCTATGAATCAAGAGACGAACTCCCCAGCTAGTTGTTCCCAAGAGTAGATTGAGTTCACGGGCATCCCATGAAACCATTTAAGCTTTGAATTTTCCAAACTAAAGGGGAACATCTTGCATATCAATGCCTTATAGCTTATCCAGAGGCCCATCTTGTTAGTCTAAGCTCCTATGTGAAGCACGGGGTCGGACTTGTCATCATATAACTCGAAAGTTAGAGGATTGAACTTCTGTGGGGGTTCAGATTCTCGTATAAACCGAACGAAAGGTGTGGTAGTCATCCTTGCGAGGGTCGGCCTCGCCCTCTCCTTCACTAAATAAACGGAGTCATCATGAGCATAGTCATGTTACGGCCAGGTGGCCACGTCATGAGCTAGCTTAGAGCGCCTTCACTTTTCTCCTCTGTAGTTGTCCCAACAGTCTTCCCTTTGATAGCGGGAAAGACTTTCATTCCATTCTTTTCGTTCCCTAAGATTGTGTTGTCTATGTGTTTTGAGCCCTCCCCCTACGATAAGGGTGATAATGTCTTGGAGAAGGGTCTTTGAGGGTGCGGTTAGTAACGCTTTTCTTGAGTGAGTATATGCTTTGACTCTGATTGTGGGTCGAGTAACTCCTTACTCAAGAATGGCTCTTATGTTGGGAGGAATAAGCTTTCTCAATGTGATCGTTACGACGATCATGGTTACGGGTTGACCATCTGACCTCGCTAGTGAGTTGCTTGCTACTCTGACGTAGGAGGCCTTGTATGAGAGCTTCTAGCTCTTCTGTCTTCTTCCTGATTGCCTCATGATAATCAATCTTAGTGGCTAACCCGCCTTTTGCACCGAGAGCATGTAGGTTATGGTAAGAAGGAGGATTTTTTCTTGAGTAGTTCTACCCAACACGGGGAAGCACTTACGTTAATAACTGGAGGTCATAATTAGAGGGATCCTCACGAATCAGGGTAATGGAAGTAGTGAACGACTGATTCTGGAATCGAGGGTTCTCTCGCCGGTCATGGTTCAGGACTTCTTGGTTAGTAGAAAACTTAATCATTTTCACAAACGGTGCCAATTGTACGAGAATAAATCCACACAGAGAGTAACCACCTTGTAGACGGAGAAGGTGTCAGAGAAGCCTTGGTAAACTTGCAAGACAAGAGAACCCTTAGGTGAACTGATAACCAGAGGTAGTCAAAGGGACTCCGATGCTTAAATCAATAAGTTAGTCGAAGAAATAGTGTATGGTGAATAGGGTAGGATTTAATGACATACCTGGTACCTATAACCTTTATTTATAGCGACATAGGAAGTCGTATTCCAAGTAGAATCGAACTCTATGTTGTGATAGGATAGACCTAATTACCAATCTCCTAGATGTTCGAGGTAGAATCATAGGACGTTGAGTCGTGGGTTGTAGGAAGGAATATGCTCGGTTGGAGGCTTTGTTTATCAATATTCACTTGATACTCAGAGTCGAGTTTTACTAGGACTCTAGATCCCGAGCCAAGCTAGACGTTAGGCAGAAGCGACGCCATGACGAGGTGCGTGGTGGCTCTAGGTGCAAGTGAAGCCAGAGGCGGGGCAGCTAGCTGGCGATGCCTTGGGCACTACTGGCCATGCCAGGAGGCTGGGCGGGCAATTTGAGCGACGCCAGGAGGCTGTGTAGGCACCTTGGGCAATGTTGGAATGTTGTGGGCGACACCTAAAGATTGCTTGGAGGCTGTTGTGGTGGGCGACGTCTTGAGGTACTAGAAGCCTCTTGCTCCTACTATGTGGCGATGCCGGCCCCACAGTATACATGCATATGTATAGGATACAATGTGAAATCAATAGTTATAATTTGTGATTAAATATGAGAAAATAACAAT
>CAUOFW020001542.1:0-85614 GCA_963454935.2 Ilex paraguariensis
TTTTTGACCATGACTAACTTGAATCTAACAAAGTACAAAACATAAAAGTTGTAGCTCTGGATGGCTTCTATCTTGTTGCAAAAGTTCAGCTCAATCGGACGGTTTTTTAACAGTTATGGTGATTCTACAAAAACTGGTCCGGAGCAGGCAGCCTGCCAGGGGGCGTGCCAAGCGCCATCCTACTGTCCTTATGGCGCCCCTGCACTTGTGTTAGTCCATGAAGCGAATTTTACCTTGTTTTTGACCCGAAATTGGACTCTAAAGCTACATATATGCTATGGTTTGTGTGGAGATGATATATTATGACTTTTGGGGGCTGAAAACATCTGAAAAAGCCAAGGAATTGGAAGAAAATTGAAGACAAGAATCGAAGGAATCGACACAAAGAAGATTGGTCTTGAAGGCTAGAGAAGGATTGAAGATTGCACCTAAGTTTTCATTCTCTTCTCTTACTTTTACTTAATTTTCTAATATTTTGTTTTATATGAGAATGATGTTTTTCAATTACATTATGAACTAAATTTTTATTAAGATTGCAACGGAACCTATATCTAATTAAATTAATCTGCTCTCGTTTCTAGTTCTTATTGATCTTATATGAGTTGTTTGTCATATTTTGTGCTTGATGTATGATTGTGTGGCCAACAATTAATTTGATAACCTAGATGAAATTGGGAGATGAATTCTAGGTTTACATCGGAATATGATGACATGTGTCTAGTTTATTCTTCTTATGATTGAATTGCTGGGTTTGTGTATATGATAGGAATATACCTATATGTCGTGTGTAACTTTTATGAGAGTTTGAATTTTATGAATCTATTCCAACTTATTTTGCATAGGAATATAGTAATTTAATTGGGATAGATAATTTTATCTAACTATCGGAAGAGGTTTGATAAATAACTTTGGGTTCTTAGTTAACAACTTATGTTGATCAATTAATTAGAAAGAGAGTTAGCAAGTTTCATAGGAAGCATTAGAGGAAGTTGTAATCTTAAGTTCTTTTTCTCTAGTAAATTCAACTCTTGATTGTTAAGTTTAGATTTAGTCATTCCATAGTTCAATTCCAATTGTTTAAATAAAATTGAATTGATACAAAGTTAGTACTTGGATATTATTAGCAATAATTCTCCGTGAGAACGATATTCTACTTATCACTTTATTACTTGTTGATCGTATATACTTGCACGTAAATTGTCAATATCAAATTCGGACAACAACTTCCTACACCCTTATTGAAGACTTTGAAGGCCATTGCATTTATGAGGATGGGAGAGGAAGGGGCAGCCAAGAGTGTCGCAGGCTAAGGTCTTCCTAGCCTGTCAAAAGCCATCAAAACTCTCCTCTAATTGATGGGAGACCTGCACACACCTATGGGGACCCTCCATGGACGAAAATGCAAGGCTCTTGATCATATATTCAGCATTCAACATAGTTTTGGAGGGTGACTACCTAAGCTTTGAAAATTCAATGAAGAAGATGATGAATAGTGTAAAATTTATATTTTTGCATTTTCTTTTCCATTTCAGTTGTAGTAAGCTTTCAATTTCTTGTAATCCTGAACTCTTAATCTCATTCATTTCAAGTTTATTGCAAGTTTAGTTACTTGTTCTTGAATCTACCATTGTTATATTATGTTTTTCTTCATTTCAACTTTTAAAATTGGTATTGAATATTTTTCTTCATAGTTTAAGATTTCCAGCACTAAGTTAAGATTCATGCTTCATTTCCACATTATGTGTCTTTACATTATGCATGTCTTTCCTTTTTGCATGAGTAGCTAGAGTTTAAGTTGGCTAATCCAAATGAGATCTCCTCTTGGGCATGCAATTCCAACTCATGTTCTTTCCTCCTCTCGGTGTATGATGGTTCGGTTTGACTGGGTTGAGAGTGGATACGATTGTGATTCTTTGATATCCCGTAGGCCTAGTCATGAGTTATGCTTGGATCCTCACCTCCATCTCATCCCAAGCTTCCCATAAATCAATCGTTCATCTAAGCACCATTGGAGGAAGGTTTCCTGAGTTGGTATTCTCATTGAAATGACCTCTTTGGATTAGTCAACACTTGTTTTATTTCATTTCCATCAAAAACACAACTCACCAAAACTCAAAAAAAAGAAAAAGATTTTACACTTTTACATTTTCACATAATCACCTTCACACACTTGAACCTTCTTTCCCTGAGGAGATGACCTTGAAATACTGAATTCCAAGTAAAATAACGACAAACAAAGGACTCCTTGCACTTGGGGAGCACTTTTGTTCACACACACATGCACATTTTGTTCATTCATGCATTTTATTCCACCATTATTCCATTGCCCCATTTCCCACATCATTCCGAGGGAGAGTGACACCCCTTTCACACATAAGTCTTCCACACATTTGAGGGTGATGTGCGGAGGTTTGGCACAAGAAGGAAAACAACCAAGCAACGTTCGAACGTGAGTTGGCATTCGAACGTTCTTGACTTGGTCCAAGCTTTTCCAATTTTTCTCCAAAATATGCTGGTGTTTCATCAAAGTTTGATACTCATTGCCTTTAGTCCCTTGGACAATTTATGGCCTGAAATGTCGTCATTTAAACTCCATCAAAGTATAATTAGTCTTAAAAGAGCATAGTAACATGCTAATTTTAACTACTAATCACACCATCCAACCTAAATATTACTTGTCTCTAGTAATATAACAACAATGAAATGTAAAACTATTTCTAATGCCTTTTTTGTTGGTCATTCGGTTGCATTTAGATTATGCAACAAGCCATTGAACCACTAGGTTTACCCTAATGGACGAGTGTTGTCTCGTGAGGGTTTTCAATGAAGCTACCCACAAACTTCAGTCAAATAGATGTGTATGTGGAATTGCTGGTTAAAGTAAAATACCATCATAGTCATTGAGACACCCAACCCTCAATTTTGACTTATACCCTGCATGCTCCTCGTTCGTAGGTATTTATTCTATGTAAAAATTAGCATCAGTCACATTGGCATTTGAAATTCCCTGTGTAGTAGGAATAGTCATTCTAGAAACAAGAATTGTTACATAACAAACATTCCACTTTACCACCTTCCATGGTTAGCTTTGATTTCACAAACCTCTTTTAGAAGTACACTCAACAAAAATTTGCTTCGGTTATACTGACATGTCTCTCAAAGGGCATGTGATCAAAAGATGGCCAATCGAAGAATCACATGCACAGTAAGAAAGGGAGTGAATTTTTTAAGAAAGTAGACCAATCAGGTTATTGGCATAAGCTCATGGAAGAATATCGATGTAGTTAAAGAAATACTATTAAACATACCCTAGTTTTTGGTTGATCCACACACACATGCATCAGACATGAGACCAATTAGGGCTTTGTAAGGGTTGTAATGTGGCTAGAGGTCAATGGCTAACGAAATGACGTTAAGGGTATTCAAAAGCTATCTCTCTTTTTATGTAGTGTAGCACACCTCTTTCTAGTTTCAGGACATTTTGCCTGGGAATGGTATTTCTTTCTTTTATATTTCTCATTTTTCACTTTCTTGGCAATCCCCTATCTATCTATTTCTTTTCTTTTTCGATTGTTTCCACCAATTTTTCTTTCATTGGCCAGAAGCCACTATCTTCTTTTATATTTTTCTTGGCTTTCTGTATCATTCTGATTTACAAGAGGGTACAAGAAAATTAGATAGCAAGGTATGTTAAGCGCATTTTCTTGCATCTCGGTTGTCGTATGGGTTTTTTGAAAAGGAAATCATTCATTGAAGGCTCAAGCATGGCTGACTAGGGATATTCTTTTAAAATAAATGGCTAAGTCTCAAAGTCAAATCAAAGATGGCCTAAGTTCCTTTTGCAAGTATGTGCATATGTATGTGTCGTATGCAAAGGTTCCCTGTGGGATATGTTAATAGATCAGTTTAGTTAAGTCAATCAAAGCAAGGTTAATGAGATTATTGAACAAGGAAAATGAAAGAACTTACTTGAGTAAATGTTGATATTCTCTCAAAAATCATCGTAAAAGCTCAAAACTTACCATGGCATTCTTTGTCATCTCCACTGTTTTTGTCGGGTCTTTCGAAGAATGTTGGTTATTTACCAATTCCATTTTCAAGTCTGATCATCTTGTACCTTAAAGAATAACAAATACTAATGTATATTTGACAATTTAAGCATATAGACAATATCAGTTTTCTGAGAAATGTGGTTTCAAGTCTTGGTTGCTAAGTTGATGTGTCAAACCTATCATATGCTTAGTCATTTTAACAAGTAGCCTTAGAGACCACATCTGTTTCATTATTAACAAGAATTACTAAAGTGCTAATTCTACACATGCATTTAAATAGATAAAAATGATAAACTGAATCATTCATTTCATAAAATATGATCTTTTACATCAACATCAACATCGAAGATTCAATCTATCATCAAAGAAGAAACAAACAAACGAAGATTTAAAATATCCACAAAAAAAATACCAAAGAAGAAACAATCATCCTAAAAAGAAGAAACAAACACCCAAATCCATTGAGAACAAAAATACTCCCTCTCATTCTCCTCCATGTATCCCATCTCCACCAGGTCTACTAGGCCCACCCCTCAAAAGTCTAAGAATCTCATCCTGCTTAGCTTCAATGCTAAGCATGATGTCTCATAAAGAGCGCCAAGTGCTAGGGCCTGCCTCCTGGGGTTGCTCTCTCTCCTCCTCCACTTCTCTCTCCTCCTCCCAGTCGAGCTCGTCTTGTATTTCATCCACTCCTTGGGTAGCTGGTACCTCTTGTCTTGTCGCCGGGCCGCCACTATAACCTTGGCTCCTTCAGAAGGAAGCCTTGTTCAGTGGCCCCATTGGATTTTGAATTGTCATTTTTACCCTCACCCTAATCCCGTGATCTTTCTATATTTGAGTGACGAGGGTGCCAAATGGGAGGGAGTTTATTTTTACGGCACAACCTTTCTTTAATTCTATAAAAATGAGGGAGGGGGAGATCGATACTATGGCCTTTCCCAAGTGTATACAATAGACGGGCCATGTTAGAGAGGACTTTATTCTTTCGCTCGATCGGGGCAAGGTTTGAGACAGCCTTGTCGGAGAAATCTCCATTCCGACCAAGCAAAACCAGCCGCCCCCGTCAACTCAGATCCCATAATGTTCAATGCCACATTTTTATGTTTGATTTTATACTTGGGGTATTTCTTGCCTCATCTCCCAAATATAATCTTCATCCATATGAACATGGACCCCCCTCACATAGCTTTTTAGCACCCCATTGACTATTTTAGCGTTGGAGTAAAACTACTACACCAAGCCAATTATGGCCTCTCTGCCATTTCTCGAGTACAATGACCAACCCCTCCTCTCCATATCCGCAAAGATTCCCAATTCCACAAAGTCACTCAAGATCACATCGCACTCACAAACTACGACATGGTTTTGGTACAAATTCTCATACCTGTCATCTTTTAGAGTCGTAGGGAAGTGAGTTTTGTCGTACCTCCGTGTAATGGGTGGCCTCCTCTCTCTTACTTCAATGACTTCCTCAATGAAATTGGGCTGTTGAGTTGTGGGGTTGCACCTAGTAGGCAGTTTGACCCTTGGAAACATTGTGTTTCGATTTTGAGGTTGTGAGGGCTTGAAAAGTTTGATTTTCTTATGGGAATGATGATAAATGATGTTGGAATGGCTTTGGGGTGGGTAATTTGGGTGAAAATGGGGAATGGGTGGTGCTTTAAGCCCTGGGTTTTGAAAAATTGCCTCAGGGTGTTGAGGTTTTTGAAGGGTTTAGGGGATTTTGGAATGGGGAAGACAATCCAGGCTTTTATAGCCTGAGAAGTAACGTTCGAACGTGGGTAACGTTTGAACATGTCTTGAAGGATTTTAAACAGATCATTTAAACATGGGTAACATTCAAACATGGTGAACTCCCATTACTTTTGAAGTTTGTCAGAGACCAAAGTACTGTAAGCTCTTCTCGTTCAAACGGTCTATTGGTGTTCGAACATGGTGAACTCCCAGTACTTTTTGTTTCCATCAGAGGCTTCATCAAAGGTCAAGTACTGCAAGCAGGTGATGTTGGAACGTCACTTGTCGTTCGAACGTTGAATCAAAAATCAAAATTTTTCTACACTACACTATACACAATCAGAGCAGGCTAAACATACAAGTTTGAATAAAAATTTCATAGCGTCTCAAGACAAATCCCTACTCATGCTTTTGGTTGGTATTTTGGGACGTTCCTTACTCGGCCCATATTTTCATTTCAATCAAGAAAAATTTGAACAAAACAAAAAGATTTTTACACTTTTAATAAAATTCAGACCATTGGCTTTCATCCCAACAAAATACAATTTCCTATAGAGAATAATATAATTCGAGTCTCCCTCCGTATCCGTATAGTTAGAACAACCAGTGACTCTCCCAATTTCCTCTCTCACAAATCGGTTAAGCAAAGAACCTGAATAGCATGGCATCTCAAGGTAATCCTTACTGAGTGCATTCACTATCCAGTCTAATCGATCTAGTGCATGACTGAAACTTGGTTCAGAACACTGATTATACCTTTTCTCGTGAAAGACTCTACCGCACTATTTATAGGTACCAAGTGTTTTGGCACAACAATGTTTAGCAAAAGTGCTTCTACCACAGAGGGGTTTCGCTTGTGCTTTTCGGATCTCATTTTATCTTACCAATCTTGCTTTTCTCATGATCACAGTATGCACATCAAATGAAAAGTGCGTAGAACTCCCAGACTAAATCAAAAAAGTTTAACATCCATGCTTTCTATGCTTTAAGACTTATTATCTGGTTCTTTAACGTCTGCCAGTCACAAAGATGATCAAAGCTGACTCACATACATAATCACTAATTTATACAAAATACAAGACAAAGTACACAATATGATCAAAAATAGCAACAACAACAGTAAAAAAATTTATGGGCACAAAATATGACTGTAGTTCTCACCCCAACCTAAATTGAACATTGTCCCCAATGTATTGAATTTATCGATATGTCGAGATTGGAGATGAGGTTGAAAGGTAGAGATCTTGTTCATCTACCGAAACCTACAAGGAAAATACACAACTTAATCTTCTCTACGCATATCTCAATTTTCGCTCGGATGAAAACCCTTGATTGTACGTGTGGATAGAAGAAGAAGAAGAGTCATGTACAAATAGAATAAACAAATGCAGATCATGAGACAAAGGATTTGGCCTTCGGGGAGTATGGTCATGGGGCTATTAGGAGTTGAGCTGTGTTTACAGAGGGTCGCAAACAGTGAAGAAAAAGAATGAAAAAAAAAGGGAAAATCGATGGAGAAAAAGAGGAAAAGGGGAGGATGCCTTATAAAGGCGTCCTCTCGAGTTAGTTTTGATCGGGTTTTTCTTGACCCGACTCATTTTTGTGTTGGCAGGCACAAATCTTAGATGGATATTCTGGGTCCATTAAAAGAATTATTTCCACATTTTAAACAAAATTCTCAAAAAATGGTTTCAACCGCTAACCATTAACAGTAAAGATGTTACAGTTCGAGGGATTTTTCCACTTCTACTACTCTGTGTCAAAACACCTTTTTGGCAATTTAAGGTCCAGTCCATCTTGACTACAACTTACCATGAAAGAGGCAGAGTCTTGAATTAAACAACAGAACTTTTTATCATGGATTAAGCAGCTTCAAAAGACTTCCGCATTATGTTCTTGTCATCAAAATTTTTATCCTGGATTTTGCAATCTTAGCATTCTCATATGCTTCATTTCTCAATTCCTCCAATTCATTAATCTAACATTTCCTTGATAGTCCAGCCTTGTCTAGGTCAAAGTTCATTGCTTTAATGGCCCAGTATGCCCCATGTTTCAGTTCCACATGTAGGTGACAAGGCTTGTCATAGACTAATTTGTAAAAATCGAGAAAAATTTGAACTTTTTCGAAAAAGGGGCAAAATGATAATTTGCCACTATAATACGGATTTAAAATCAGTATTTCTCTAGAGCTTGGATGATGAAATGGACTTCACCGTTGGATTCGTCTCACGAAATCTAGTTGCCTTGTCAATTTTCGTCGAATTCTGAGATAGTCGGATTTTTCACATTTGACGAGATAATTGGATGATGAATGACCTCACAAAGGTCCCTAAAAATAAAATTTATAAAATTTTCTTATAATTAGATAAAATTTCAAATAAAATTAATTTTAACTTAAGCCGGGATGAAATGAATCGTTTTGGGACAAAAAATGGACCCGAAAGTAGTAAATGTGAGGGACAATGTGGACCGCGCAATTG
Organism: Ilex paraguariensis; assembly: GCA_963454935.2. Lineage (NCBI taxonomy): Eukaryota > Viridiplantae > Streptophyta > Magnoliopsida > Aquifoliales > Aquifoliaceae > Ilex > Ilex paraguariensis. The sequence goes on from CAUOFW020001542.1 coordinate 8,267, forward strand.
AAAAGTATAAATAGGGCTAAATATCTGAAAAATCAGATATTCGCACCCCTATTTGGTCGACTAAATCAGACGTTGAAGGGAGAGAGAAAAAAAAACTAATTTTTCAAGGCTTTTCCCTCCGATTTCCAGAGTTTCGTCGGTCGGAACCCTTTAGACCAAGAGTTAAAGTCGATCACCGCGACAAGGGCTATGCGTACGTACCAAGACCGAAGGATTTCACCAAAAATCCAAAGGAGATATTTTTAGAAAATCAAGGTCATGAGGTTTGGTTAGTGTTTTTGAAGTCTCCACACTTCATTTGAGGTTGGATTTTTCCTACTTTGGTTTATTTCCAACCTATGGTGTTCATGGGTGATGATTAGGGGTATGAAACTACTGTGTTTTGCCTCTTGTTATGGTAGTGAGTCTATGGTTATGGAAATGAGAAAATAGGTGTGGAATTGTTTTGATTCAACTTCTACTTTGAATTTGATATGTGGGAGTTACTTGTGTAATCCCTTGAAAATTGGTTTGTGTGGGCATGTTACATGTTTATACTATGCCTTGTGATTAAGTGTGAGTGGCATGAGATTGTGCAATGCCATACCTGAGCTTTGTGTTGGAAATAAATGCTGATATATGCAAGTTGATGTGTTGACAAGATAATGAATTTTGGTGATGATATGCATGTGATATAAATTCCCATGGAATATGTGGACATGTTGTTTAATTGCTCATTTGACATTATTGCATATTGGGCATGGTGTTGGAATTACATTAATGGGCTTTATGCATGAGTGTGGGTGTGTGGGTGCATGGTTTAATCAAACACCATACTTGGTGCTTTATGGGTGGGCTTGGGAAAGTTGGATTGAAGATCCGACTGAGTCGCACGGTTACATGCATCAAAAAACTTGTGTCGGGTATAGCAAGAAGGGCTAGATTCTCCCTCGGGTGCAAAACCCGGCTACTTAGTTCACACACTTTCTGACGGTGAAATTCCACAAAAGTGTGATTGTTTATGAAATCGGCGGTTGAGATACCAATATTCATTGCCTAACAAAGATACAAGGTTTTGGTTTTTAAAACACCCATTCCATGCGTATCATCCATCAATGGTTTGGTTTTATGAAAACATAACTTTTATTTCAAATAATCATTGGATGGATTTCTCCTCAAATGACGGTTTCATTTCACAAGTGCATTGCATTGTGTTGTGGGAGTCGATGTGGACTTGGTTTAGGGTGTATGAGTGAGTCTCATCTCATTTCATGGCATGACATCATGATTTTTTAATATTGAAAAATATGTTCTTATTGGAATGGGAAATGATGATTAAGTGTTGCACATAAACATTGCATATGCATCTAGGGAGGGAGTAGCCTCTGTAGTAAATATTCTACTAGTCGTTGGCTCACCCTATATGGGAACACATTTTAGGTGCGGGGTTCATGCCGGTAGAAGACTCGCATTTAGGGCCTCAAGGGTGAAGATAGGCCGACTCGTGGCCTTTAACCTTGAATGTTGTAATGCTTTGATAAAAACATGTTTTGGGCATGTAAATTTATGTAAATAAATTGTAATGGATTTGTGTAAATGAGGTTTGATTTAGAAAACTTCATTATACATGCTTGGGAGGAATTTGGAAAGGTTTGGAATGGATTGGATTTTGAAAACAGGTGAAACAAGGAAAAATTGGCAAAGCGTACCACTACGCGTACTGGTACGGTGAGGTCCTGTAGGCAGCCCATACCAGTACGCGTACCAGGTACACTTTCCAAAAATCAGAAATTTAAAAATGGTTTTACTATGCAATTGGACTTTGGTTTTCTTGGTTCCAATGATACAAACGGACATTAAATGAGATATATTGGGGTATATTGAACCTTGGTTAAATTAAATGATTAAAGGAACATGAGTAATATGTGTGAGTTAACATTCCGGGTAATGGAATAGTATTAGCGTGATGTCAGATCATGTGGTACTCATAGGCATTTCTGCGGGTTGACGGGTGGTCAACGGTTTTAAAAAGGACCCCCGATTTTTGGGGTTTCACAGCTTGGTATCCGAGCATAGGTATATGATTTACCTAGGGCTTGATGGGAATGGGTTTAGACCATTGCATTCATTGTACATTTCATGTTATGTGCTCTAATATGCTACATTATTATGTACTACGTGTTATATGACTTATATGCATGATAGAAATGTATATAGAAAGGGAAACACTACGGATAGAAAACCTAAGGTTATGTTTCAAAAAAAGGGATGAACGGTATAATTCAATGTATAAATGTCTACTAGTGGGTGGCGCATGCATTACTAGCGAGACAAGGAGAAAAATCTTGAAGTTTTAAACTTGATCCCTATCTTGGGATACTGTGTGAGTGTTCGATTGCTATTGACATGTGTGTAGATGGTAAATCGGGGAAGAGGACGCTGAGGCGGTGGGTGGAACAACCAACCACCACCGGCCTTTAACCAACAAGCCTTTGTGGAGGCCATTTGTGCAATGGCGGCTACCATTGCATACACTAGTACAAGTGGGAGTCAAGGAGGCTCAAGTTACCTTCAGAAGTTAAGGGCACATTAGCCTCCGATCTTCATAGGAGGGACGGATCTGATGGCGGCTGACCATTGGTTCTAACAAGTGGATAAGTTCTTAAGGGCTATGGAGATCATCTCCGATGCCACAAAGAAAACACTAGCTACTTTTCTTAAGGGCTAGAAAAAGTGCTCATTCGATGTAAAGAAATTTCAATTTAATAGCCAAGCCTATATGCAATATATTATGTCAGGATATAATATTTGAATGGAATAATACATTTCAAGTAGCATTTGATAAATTAAAAAATATGCTTATTTTTGCACCAATCATGCAACCTCCTGACTGGTCGTTACCTTTTGAAATAATATGTGATGCAAGTGATTATGCGGTAGGAGCTGTACTAGGGCAAAAGAAAGAGAAAAAAACCTTATATATTATGCAAGTAAAACTCTAAATGATGCACAAATGAACTATTCAACCACAGAGAAAGAACTACTTGCTGTTGTATTTACTTTAGATAAATTTCTTTCATATTTAGTTGGATCATCAATTGTTGTATTTACAGATCATGTAATTTTAAAATACTTACTTACTAAGAAAGATGCTAAACCACGTCTCCTATGTTTGATATTATTACTACAAGAATTTGATTTAATCATCAAAGATAAGACAGGAGTAGAAAATATGGTAGTTGATCACTTGTCAAGATTAAACTATGAAATAAAGGAAGAACCAACTCTGATTAGAGAAACTTTTCCAAACGAACAATTGTTAGAAGTAACAGAAGTACCGTGGTATGCAGATATAGCTAATTATTTAGCTATTGGTACTATTTCCTCTAATTATACCTGGTCTGATAGAAATATGTTTCTAAGTGAGGTACGTAAATTTTTCTGAGAAGATCCTTATTTATTTAAATACTATAAATATCAAATAATAAGGCGTTGTTTACCTAATAATGAGATAGGACATGTAATTCAGTTTTGTCACTTCGAAGCTTGTGGAGGTCATTTTGCTTCAAAGAAAACTGCTGCTAAAATTCTACAGTGTGTATTTTATTGGCCAACCCTTTTTAAAGATGTTCATATCTTTTATTTAAATTGTGACAGATGTCAAAGAATGAGAAATATTTCAAAAAGAAATATGATGCCTTTAAACCCTATTTTAATTATCAAAATTTTTTATTGTTGGGGCATTGATTTTATGGGTTTGTTTCCCCCATCTTTTGGATATCTGTATATTTTAGTTGCAGTAGATAATGTCTCTAAATGGGTAGAGGCAATTCCATGCAGAAATAATGATCACAGAACAATAATCAAGTTTTTTAAAGAAAATATTTTCTCCAGATTTGGGATTCCTCGGACCATTATAAGTGATGGTGGATTACATTTTTGTAATAAAGTTTTGAAAATCTTACGAAAAAATACTCAATTTCACATAAAATATCCACTCCATACCATCCACAAACAAGTGAACAAGTTGAATTAGCTAATAGGGAGATAAAATATATTTTAGAAAAAACAGTAAATCCAGATCATAAAGATTGGTCCTTAAGGTTGATTGATATGCTTTGAGCTTACCGTACTACATATAAAACTATTTTAGGGATGTCTCCTTATCGATTAGTATATGAAAAATCATGTCAGTTGCTTGTAGAATTAGAACATCGAGCGTATTGGGCAATCAAAATGATGAATTTTGATATGGATATAGTTGGAATAACTCGCAAACTTCAAATAAGTGAATTAGAGAAATTTAGAAATGAAGCTTATGAAAATACAAAAATTGCTAAATCAAGAACAAAAAATTATCATGATAAAAATGTCATGCGAAAATCTTTTAAACCATCTCAAAAAAAGCTATTATATAATGCAAAGTTTTGTTTATTTTCTAGAAAATTAAGATCAAGATGTACAGGTCCTTATATTGTCAAGCAAGTTTTTGACTATAGAGCAATTGAAATTGAAAATCCATTAACTGAAAATATTTTTAAAGTCAATGGTCAAAGATTTAAACCATATTATGATGGGTTTATTCAAGATATAACTTTCAATACAACTTTTTGATCCTATTTATCTGCTATGAAAAAGAAATTGTTACTTAATTTTCAAAAATATTATTTTCTTTATAATATTACTAATTAATTGTATTTATTTGACAGAGTATCTCCTGAGTACAACCAAATATCCCAAGTGGTGAAACAACAACTGATTGTCGGGTTTTCCTATCAATGTTAATTATCACAGTTCTTACATTTTAGATAATGTTTAAATTAAGTTGGGGAGGTATGGGTGTAACTTTATTATTTTTATTTAAAGTATTTATTTTATTTTAAAATTTTTTTTCTCTTTGTGACTAGCAGACGTTAAAGAACCAGATAGAGAGTCTTAAATAAAAAATAAAATAAAAAAATAATATATTATATATGTACAATGAACGAAAAACTATTTTAGTTAATTTTAATTCTATTGCATCATCTTCCAAATTATATCCATGCATTAATCATGCAAAAAACTAGAAGAGTTAGAAACTTAGAAATTTTTGAAAGTCAATCAAGACCTCTATGCAGAAAAAGTACATTTGCAAAAAATCGACGAGCGGATCGTCTCAATGGTTGTGTAAGATGTAGTCGCTTACAACATTTAAGATAATATAATCAGTATACGGAACAAATTTTATGTCGAACGTTAGATCGTCTCTAGTGGATTAAGTATGGGCAGAGTAAGAAGTACCTTGAGACACCATCCTATTCCACTCCAATGTTAACAAGATACATAAGAAATGAAGTTAACCATGTCACTGGTAATATTGATCCAGATAGTTCTGACTCTGAATCAGTATGATTAACATATGATTTTTTTTTGAAGAATTGTACATAATTATAAAAATATATTATTGTACATACTTATACATATTTAAACAAATGTAAATAACTATAAATAAATGAATTAGGAAACTCAGTAAATATGGAATAACAAATCAAATAAATAAAAATCCACCAATTTTTTGACAAGAAAAAAATAGGGGTTAGCAAAATTTTGTAGAATATATAAAATTGTATTACGTGTTGCAGGAATTTCAAGGAATAAATTGCAAAATAGCAAAATGAAAAAAAAAAGCAAAACTGAAAGTTTGGACCGTCCAGACGGTGGGCCAGCCGTCTGGACGGTGGAGCCTAATATAAAAACTATTGTTCCATGCAACCGATCAGTTTGTACTCATTCAAAACCAAAACTCGAATATAGCCAAAATCTCCAAGGAAAAAAGCTCTCAAATGTGCAATATTTCACCGTTTTTTGTCAAATTTGTTTCGATTATCTTCTTACCCATAACATTTTGAAGGTAACTACCGATTGGAAGCAATTGAAATAGAGCATTTGGGAAGAAATCAAGAAAAATATGGATTCAAGACGAAGAATTAGAGGATCTTCAAGTCGGGCACAAAGAGATCAACCCGAGTAACCTAAAGCACCTCCTTAATAACCAGGACTGAAAAATATCTTCGACGAGGTGATGTTTGAAATTTTAAGTAGCAGGCCTAGTAGGATGCTAATTTTTTGACTAAAACAATTATTTCTGAAAGGCCATTATTTACGAAGATTTTGAGAACATAAGCATACGTTAAATTCTTGCTGCTAGAGGATGGTTGCATTATGTTAAATTTATTGCCCCTGCATATGACTATTTAGTTCATGAATTCTATAGTAATGCTGAGATAATTGGGGAAAGGCAATTGCGTGTGTTTGTTTAGGGTATTATTTTTCAAGTTACATCGGCAACTATAGCCGAATTTTTTTAACCCATGCATAGACAAAAAATCCAGAATATCCGTACATCGAATTACCTGATTTAGATACCATAGGGAGAGAGCTGACGGGTAATCCAGAATTTGGTTGGGGTAGACCGAATAAATATATCAAACAGGGAGACCTGACTGACAAATGCCGCATCCTGAATTTGATAACAGTGAACAATTTGCTGTCCCGAGCCCAGAAAAATCAAATCTATACTTAGCAAGCTTATTTCTTATATGCATTTGGAATGGGACACACAATTGATCTACCAAGTTTGATCATGGACCAAATGTTACTTACAGTAGATTGAAAGAAACCCTCATTTTCGCATGCTATGTTAGTTTCTCAGCTGTGCTGGGAAAAAAAGAGTGATTATTGATCCAATCTGGAAAATAGTGGACTATTTTGGCCCATTAGACAAGACATCATTGAGAAAGAGTCAGGGAGGACAACCTGAAGAACAACCAGAGGTACCCCCTCCCCCACAAGAGGAGCCATTCCAAGGCCTTAAAGGGTTCATTCCACTAGAACAACAGCAGCCACAAGAGGATCAACCATACATATCGGTGGATGATAGAACTGACAGACAAATTTTGCTAGGATTAGAGACCAATGTCACCCAGCTTGGTAACAGTATCACAGCTATCAGCAAACGTATGGAGGATTATGAACAAAACCAAGCAGCAATCTTGAAGCTACTAAGACAACACTTTGGAGGATAGCCATCTACTTCCTAGAAAAAATTGAAGATTCTACCGAAAAACTTTGTTGTCTTTCACTCAGCTTTTTAATTATTCACTTGAACTTTAATTTATGTTTTGCACTTATTTGCTTTTGAACTTATGTGTTTTAAACTTGTTTGTTTTGAACTTTTGTGTGTTTTAAACTTCTTTCTTTAGAACTAATGTGTGTTTAAGTTTGTTTATATTAATTTTGAAACTTAAATTTTAAGTTAAGAATTAATAACTCATATGATTCACAACTAAATTAAATTTTTATTCTCATGCCTTGCAAGAATAATCTTAATCTGATCACGTGTGATTTTCATATTTTAGTTATGTATTATCTTAATATTTTTGTTTAAACTTATTCTTAAAAGCACAATTAAATTTCTTTATTGTTAAAAGTCTTGTGAAATATTGCACTCTTTGCATATATAGTGGAGATGTAAACCTATTGTAGATTTTGAACCAATCTTTCTTGGAGAGATACTCTACATCTACTTAAATACAAATCTTCGATTCAACGGTAAATTTTCCTTGAATAATCACATTAACTTTGTTTTGATTAGCACTTATTAAATTATATTATTTGCATTATCCTTAACTTTCATGCAGAAATTATACAGATATATAATTTCTGGAAAATGATCTTAGGCTATGTTTGACTAATGTTGAGCCTTGACCATACTAATGTTGAGCCTTGACCATTCCTTTTACAAAATTATATCCTTAGTTAACCGTGATTGAGCCTAACAAAATATAAATTCCTTTCTTGAAACCCAAGAAACACTTGAGCTAAATAAAAATATATTAAACCTACCTTGCTATATAATTTTCTTGCACACGCTTTTAAAATAGTAGAATACTGAAAGGCAGAACAAGAAGAAAGGTAGAAAAGAACAAAGAAAGACAAAAGAAGGATCCTATTCAAAGAAAAGAAATGTGTAAAAGAAAATAGAAAGAAAGAAAAGAGCCAAGAAAGTGAAAAAATGGAAAAGAATCATGCAAAATCCTCAAAAAATGAGGTGTGCCGCAATACTAAAAGATTGCATTTGAAATTCAATGACGTCGTTTCATAAACCTTAAACCCATGACCACGTTACAACCCTAATAAAGTTCTTTTGGATTCCTGAAATCATATATTTGTATTAATCCTATCAATTCTAAAAAGGAAAATGTTAATAGTATGTTTAATATAGTGTTAATATTCTTTCATGAGATTATGTCAAATTCCCCTTCATTCAACAAACCGTTCTTTTGATTACTACATGTAAGATTATTTGCTTTGTTAACTATATTCCAAACACATGTAAATTGTGAAAATATTCACTATAACAGGTGTGCTCTTTTTGCTGAGTGTATTCCTATAAAGGACTAACATCAAAACTAACATGAAGGAGGGTAACATTTCTCAAGTAATTTTTGAAAATAAAGAAATTATTACACACACACAAGATAAAAATATATAGATAATATTATAACTAACGTGTGTTACTCTTATAAGCATCTTGACAAGAGAGACGAAATATTGATTTAATTTTACTTGTGAAAAATATGAATTATTAAATCCTAATTACTAAAGTTTGTAGGTAGCTTCACTAAAAACTTTCACGAGGCAAAACTCGTCTACTAGGAATCACCTAGGGGTTTAAAGGTTTGTAGCATCTGCTAAATGCAATCGTAAAAAAATCTACGAAAATAATTTTTACCTCTGTTTGTATTATAATAGTTTTTCTATTTTACTAGGGACTAGTAAAGTCAAAGTTGGGGAGTTTGATTAACCTTAATTAGTATATAAATCAGAATAGTTAAATAAGTCAAATTAGTAAAATAAAATAACCAAAAACTATTAATTAGAGTCAATTACGGTTTGTGAGTAATTAGAGTTTTAAGTGTTATGTTTAAATTTTCAGTGGTTAATGCAGAAATACTGGAGAATGCGAAGAACCAATTGTCAAGGCTTGAAACAACCAAGGCTAAAATATAATTTCAACAAAAGAAGAGTCAACATACATGCAAGTGGGAAAATCCAGCAAGGTCACAGCATCCGGACAGTGGTGATGGCGTCCAGACGGTCATCATTGGCGGCTCATCAATATCCCTCCACCTCATGCTTCATTCTGCTCTATAAATAGCCATGCATCTTCACTTCAAATAGAGGCCAGATCCAAGGGGAGTTCAGAGAGAAAAAGAGAAGAGAGAAAGGAAAAGAAAAAGAAAGAGAAAAAAAGTTGCAACTCGATCTGGTCCGTCATACACTTCAGTCCAAACTTTGTACTTCCACATTTCTGTTGTATCTTTCTATTTGGATAGTTGAACTGCCATCACCTTTTTGTCATAACTGATAATAAAGGTGATTGTGTTTCAGTTGTTCCCTGTGAAAGACGTTTTAGGGTTTATATTTTAATTTCAGTTGTAATAAAAACTGGTCATACTCCTTGTCAGTAACAATAGAGCGTGAGTAGTTACTTATATCCTCCAGTGAGAGGTGAACATATGTATAATACTGGTTACATTCTAGAGATGCTGATGTTTTATATATTTATATATTTATATATCTATATATTATATGTTTCATGTATGATATAGTGATGTACATAATTTCGGTGTTGTGCCTGGAATTATGTCATCAGTGTATTATCAACCTGTTGGTTAAACAACCACGACATTCCTATCAGTATGGTTTATCCTCCACCAGAACGTTGAGGATGTTATACTGATGCATGGTACAAAACCTAAATAATCCTCATGAATGGCTTGTCCTTTTGGATTATCAGGGTTATTTAATTACTATATATATAACTATCAGACTAATGACCTAACTGATCCTCATGAATGACTTGTCATTCTGGATTACTCAGATCGTTTAACTGGTATAAATGATAATATTGTCAGTCTAACAACCATGACATTCTTATCGATATGGTTTATCCTCCACCGAAACGCTGAGGATGTTTAACTGGTATATGTATCACAGATAGAGTCAAATGAATAATTCAAGTATTTCTTATGAATAACTTGTCCTTCTAGTTTGCTTGGATTAGTAAATTCACACATCTATAACTAGCTAACCTAAGAAGTTGTTGCGTTATGACTAATACCGCAAGTTAACCTAAGAAGTGGCTGTGTTATGGTTTATTATGTATGCACCTACTATTATGAAGGAAAATGAATAATTCAAGTATTCCTCATGAATGGCTTGTCCTTCTAGTTTGCTTCGATTAATCAATTGTCATGGTTACCACCAGCTAACCTAAGAAGTTGTTGGGTGATGGTTTATATACATTAGACCTACCAGTTGACTTGCCAGTAACATGAAAGTTGATTGCTTTAATGTAGTATTTCCAGTATTTAACTAATTTAGTGCATATGGGATCCTTGAACTGAAGGATACTTTTTATTATTGTCTAAATTTATCTGCAACATAACTTTTTAATTAAACTAGTTATCAATCTAAGCTCACTTCACAAGCTATCACATGTTGTCCTATCTAAGATAAACAACTTTACTATTTTTATTTTATTTCCTAATTACACACACTCTTCATGGGATCGATACTTGGACTTAAAATCAAGAAAACTACAATTTGACCACTTATACTTGGGTGTATAATATTAATCCGTTCACGAAAAAGTGCGAATCAATGTACAAAAGTGTTTTCCAAGCGTAGAGAGACTTTCAAGGGTCGTGTTTTACTTGGAATTTGTATTCCAATGTCGTCTCCTCAAGGAAGAAAGGGAATTATGTTGAAGGAGATTTTGGTAAAAAAAAGGGAAAAATGTAAAAATCTTTGAGTTTGAGTTTTGGTGAATTGTGTTCTTGATGAAAATGAAATGAAAACAAGTGTTGACTAATCCAAAATGGTCATTCCAATGGAAATGCCAAATCAACCAAAGACCTTCCTCCAATGGTGCCTAGATGTTTGATTGATTCATAGGAAATGAGGGACTAAAATGGAGGTGAGGATTGAAACATATCCCGTGACAAGTCTATGGTGTATCAAGTACTCACAACCACGTCCACACTTAACCTAGTCAAATCAAATCATCGTACGTTACGAGGAGGAATGAAAAATGGTTGATTTAGCATACCCAAAAGGAACTCTCCTTTGGATTACCCAACTTGAAGCTTATATTCTCATATTTAATGCAAGAACATAAATAAAGGAAAGAGACATTGTAAAGAAATGAAGATTGGAGCTTGGATTGATACACGAAATCTTAAACTATGAAGAAAAACATTCAATACCCATTTTAAAGAGCTTGAGATGAAAAACTTAAATACAACAATGGTGAAATCCAAAAATGTAGAACTAAACTTGCAATGTACTTGTAATAAATGACATTAAAAGAATTAAATGAACCTTCCACAAGTCCTACAGGAAACTACAAGTGAAATGGATGGGAGAAAATGCAAAAACATAAATTTCTCACTTTAGAACTTCATCTTCTTCCTTTAGCTTCTCTCTCTACAATGCAATAAAATCTGAATAATGGTGAATGGAGCTTGCAAATTCGTCCATGAATATCCCTCTAGGTGTGTGACAGCCCTCCCATCCATAAGATGCTGAAGTGATGGCACTGGGCAAGCTATGACACCCTACCCAACAACTCCTAGGTTTTCTCTCTTCTCTTTCCTCCTCATTAATGCATAAGCCTTCAAAGTCCAAGGTTAGGGTTGAGGAGGCATGTCTATGTGTAAGGAGTGTTAGGGAATAAGTAGGTGACCTATAGGTGGGACCCCCATTTGGCAGAGCTTAAGTTACAAAATTTGGCATTTTCAGCAACACCTACTGATAGGTCGATGGCCAAACCTAACGGTAGGTGTTACTCTAGTAGCCAAAACCTTCTAGTAGTTGTCTGGTAGAAACCACTCTAGTAGCCAAAACCTACCATTAGTTTTATGATAAACCAACTGGTAGGTTTTAATTTTTTTTTCTCAATTCTTGGTTCTATCACCTTTCGAGCCATCGTCAAGCCTCCCCCTCAGCACTGTTCATAGCGCCTCAACGTTTACATTCTATAAATTAGCTCTCTGCTATTCAAAGCGCCTCAGCACTAATCCACTTATCAGCCAGCTCCATAAACAGCGTAGCAGCACTGCCCATAACGCTTCAGTGATCAGCTTCAACAAAACCAGCACAAACAATGTTACCTGGTCAGCGTAGCAGTAGTGCCAACATGCTGCTTGGTCAGCATAGTAGCTCTATCTAGTCAGTGTAACAGTGCTACCTAGTAAATGCCTTAGCTCCATATTATGGGTAGCAGTGCTACTCCACATAATTCAACATATTAAGGGCAGTAGTCAGGGATTTGGGGCACACAAAAAATTACTCCCACTCCTCCTAAATTTCAAAGCACTAATAAAGCCTATTCTCTCTAACTCCTAATTACCCATAATCCTTTTAATCAACAACTTGGAATTCCCAAACTCATAAATATAACAATATTCCATCTCTAGTTGCCTCAATTAGTATCAAGTAGCAGCAAGGTTCTCCATCATCTCCATGGTGTCAAAATTTTATAATCTAAGGTAACAATCTTTGTCTTTTGCATTTAGTGAGGAGTTATCTTGTTGATTTTATGTGTTGAGATTGTTGTGTGGTTTATTTGGTGGAGATAATGTGATTTGGGGTGGCTTAGTAATGAAGAGTTGGGCATTGCACATAAGGTGTTTGATAAATTACCTCAGTGGAAACAATGATTAGTTAGCCAGTTTGTGGACTTGGTTTTTGGTTTTGTGGGGCTTCATAATTTATTATTCATCATGTCTTCAAAATGCCAAAGAGAGAAAATATCTAAATCATCCAAGCCATACGAAAAAAAGAGGTTTGTTAGTGAAGCGGCTTCGGAGTGATTTCATACATTGTTGGCAAAAAAGGTATTGATTCCCGAATGAGGCCTTCGTCCAGATGAGACATATAATGGGTGCGTACATGACATGATTATGGAGCGTGGTTGGTTAGACTTCACAAAACAGTCGAAAGCCACTATAGTTCACATTGTAAAAGAATTTTATGCCAATGCCAAGAGGTCAAAAACCATGTGGTTCAAGTCCAGGGCAAAGCAGTGTTGTTTGATAAGGCACGCATCAACCCTTATTATGACATAGCGAATATGTTAGAAGACGATGAGTATACGAAATAAAGGACAGAAGAACTCAATTTAACCGAGGTGATTAAGTGCCCATGTAGGCCGGGTGCTAAGTAGACACTAAAGGGAACTAAAATGCTTCACTTTTTCACATAGTGAGCTGAGCTGGTTTGGAAAGGCATGGTACTACTTTATATGTGCCAATCTAATGCCAACCACACACATTAGTGATGTACTCAAGGACAGGGTGATACTGATCTATTGCATAGTTAAAGGAAAAAGCATTAATGTGGGCCAAGTTATTTAGGACTCGATCATACACACTATTAAAGGGAGTTCAACTAGCAAGATGGCTCATCCATCATTAATTTGTGGGCTATGAAAGAAGGCAAAATTCACATAGAGTGATAGTTTGTTCAACACCCAAAAGTGCTAATTGACTATCAAATCATCAACAACTTTAAGGTGTGGAAGGGTGGTTTTTCTATTCATAAGGGTGCCAATTATGTTATGGTTGATATGCCTCAAGATTCTAAGGAAACATTGGAGCCTCCTTCTCCTGCTTCTGCTTCATCTCAGTCACATATGGAGATTCTAGTTGATGAAATGCTAGGATTACGTCGACAAACATAGGAGTTATGCAGGGAGACTCAAGAGTTACGTAGGGAATCTCGATGCGAGTCTAGACGCAATGATCAACTTGCACATTGCTTGGATTTGTTCATGTAGTACACAATGGAATTCAATTTCATGCAAGTCTAGATGTTTAATAATTATGGTTTCAAATTGGGCACACCTCTACTGCAGTTTTGTGGTCCACCTATGTTCCCTGAATACACTCCCGACTTAGCGGATGATGGGAACGCCAACGATGATGACAACTAGCGTAGTCTCAGGGAACTCTTCTATCTTAATTCTTCCTATTTTACACATTGAGGATAATGTTTAGTTTAATTTTGGGGGTGTATTCTTGTTTGAATTAGGTATGCATTTAGATAGCATGTGTTAGTACAACTTAGCATGTTTTAGTACAACTTAAGTAATAGTTTCATTGAATTTGATTATGGCCAATGATGAATGGGATTAATTATTCATTCAAGGGAAATTGATGAACATGTTGAGGTTGTAGTTTAACATACTAGTTGGTGTTACATAGTTTGTGATCCTTTCATTCATGAGCACATATCCATCTGTTTGGTTAGTTATTATTTAAATAATTTATTTGGTTAAATGTGTATGGGGGATATCATTGAAACTCTAGAAAACTTATTTAAGCATCATTCAAAGCAAAATTTGGGTATTCATATAAGTTTGGGGGAATTTTGGATACGATGGATTATTAGAAAAAAAAAATTTGAATTTTTTTGATTTGAACCTTCGTAAGTTAGAAAAAAGAGAGAAAGGGGCATGTGGTGAGCAGAGATGGAGCGTAAAATGCACTCACTCATAAACACATGTTGAGAACAAGATGGAGCGTAAAACGCACTCGCTCAATAGGAGGTAAGATGGAGCATAAATGTACTCACCAAACGAATGAAAAGAGGAAAAAGAAAAAGAAAATGAGAGAGAGAGATGAAAAAAAAATATTTTGTAACTTCTAGTTATATGTTTGCCTTAATTAGCATTGGTTGATGTGAAACATAAGTTCATTGAGTTAATATTGAGTATCTCCTATGGAGCGCTTGATTACCTAAATGTATCTGATTAATGACTAGTTTGAACAATTCGGATATGCATATGCATTTAAAGGGTCATGAGTAGAGGTAAAAGTAAGGAGTATGTTTAATTTTTAGACTTTGCCATGTTTTGAAGTTTCCCATAAATTATTATTGGTAGTAACTTTTGGGGCTATTATTCATATTCATATTGATTCATTGTTTGAGTAGTTGGTTGTTATAGTTAATTTTTATAGTATTTGTTCTTAGTATTTTGCTTGAGAACAAGCAAAGATTTATGTTTAGGGGTATTCGATGAGTGGGTTTTATACCTACAAATTAAGTATTCTTAGCTTGATGAAATTGTAAGTTTTCAAGTATTTTATGTTCCTGTTTATTCGTTTTGTGTGTTTTAATGTTGTGTTTGTAGGGATCATGATTTGGAAGGAAACAAGGTCATTCGACAGCCTAAGTTTTGGATTAATTACGAACTGAGCAACAAAGGCAATTGTGTGTATATAAGGGAATCATCACTGTAGCTCTAGATGTAGAGCCATAACTCTAGAAGGGCAGAAACTCAGCGCAGCTGTGCTGATTTGTGAGGCTGCATCGCGGGCTTTGGTGTGGAAGATAAATTTTGACATGTTCTTTAGTAGAAATTGAACTATCATGCTACGCGCATGTTAGGGTTTAAGCAGAGATATATATATACATTATTAAGGAGGGTTGCTAACATATAAGAAAGACCAAGAATTGATAGTGAATTGAAGACAAGGATCACAGGAAGCAACACAAAGAAAACTCTCTCTAGCCTCCAATTTTTATCTTCTTCACAATCGACCAAGTTAGCACAAAATGATAAAAATTTATAACACCTTGGTTGTTCTGAGAACTAACTGTGATTGATCATAAATGAAAGAAAATGTGGTGAGGAAACCCAAAAAAAAAGGGATATATGGTGTCGAATTCAAAATTTGAATGAAAAAGAGAAAGAAAACCCAAGAAAAAGTGGTTGAACAAGAAAAGAAAAGGAATAAAGAATAACAAGTGAAGTGAATGTATAAATCTGAAAAAATTTCACAAAAAGGAGATTTTGGTAATAAAGGTCAATAGCCTCAAAATAACCCTTTTTGTCTTCTTTGACCCTTCATTTCACTTAGCCCAAATATAACCACCAAGGCCTCATTACAATCCTTGAAAGCCCTAAATGATCTGGAGAAGCATGGTGGAAGCATACTTTAAATGAAAAAGAAAAGTTGGTTTTGCTATCTAGTGCCCTAACATTCCATTTATAAGATTATGCAAGGTTTGGTTCAATTGTTATGCATGTGCATCATTTTTGGATTATATGTGAGTTTTTCAGTTTGTGCACAAAATTCCTTCTCAAATATACACATGGAGAGCATGCCAAGATAATCACAGAGTTATTCATTTTTGAGAGAAACCCTTGGCTAGTTTTTCATCGATGCTGAATTTGGATAGCCAAGTGAATGTGAATTACACTCAGTAAATGCTTAAATTACATGTCCATTTCACACACACATGATTTTGAAAGAAAATGTGTAGGTGCATGCTCTAGAATAGCATTTAAAGCCATCGTTTTGCTTATGTGTACCTAGTTCGGGTATTTGAATTATGTGTCAAGTAGCCCTATGCTTGTAGGATGGGGGAATATCACTCAAAATTTTGATATCTGGAAGAAATAGGAATGCCTTTACCATTTGAATCTGTGCTTTACATATTGGGTATTCATTTTGGCAGTTAAATTTAGAAGTCCATGTCTTGTGTTTTTTAAAGCATCAAAATTTTAAATCACATTGCAATTTTGTAAATGACTTTGGGCATGGTTACTCATTTGTGGTTCACAAGCATAGATCAGGTTTTTGGTGGAGTGGAGGTTGTATATAAGTTGTTAGAATGTGTAGAGGTTGAATAAATTTGGAGTAGAGATGAAAATTGGAGCATAGGGAAATTTTTGGAAAAAGCTAAAACCTATCGATAGAAGTTGGTCAAAAACTACTGATAGAAATTTTCCAATGCACAAAACCTACCGGTAGGTTTTGATCATTTTATTGTTAGGTTTTGCCCAGAAAACTAGGAAACAAGGGTTTAAGTCTATTTTTTCAAGAAAACTCTTCACTTTCTTCACTTCTCTCCATCTTAGAAGCCTTCTCCTCTCCCTTAAAATGTCTTTTACCTTCAAAGATCCCTTACCCATCCATCAAATCTCCCAATTATCATCCCTAGGGTTGATTCTTTCTTTGACTTCACTACGATCTGTTTAGATTTCTCCACAAAACCCTAGTTTCCTCCATTTTTTCCCCCAAGCCCACCACACCTAGGTTTTCACCAAAAGCTTGGATTCCATTCTCATGGCTCATTTAGGAAAGTATTCCCTTGTCCCTTTTGATCTCATTGAGCAATTGTGGTTTTGGGTTTTTCCCTTTATAGCCATTGAGGAATTTTTTATCTTCATGGCCCGTACACAATAAACGGGGCCAAGTTCTCCACCACCCGTAGGCACGGGTTCCCGCAAGAGGACAGAGACAGGCCCAAGTGGAGGGAGTGGGGAAAGGAGGACGAAGTAAAAGAATGATGCTTGCACGAAGAGCATTGACAAAAAGAATCTGACATGCGAGCGTCTCGTGGACAAGCCCACCCTTGGATCGAATGACAATGTTGTGTGGGTGATTGAGCGCCATGGGATTGATATATGGATTGAGCCAATTGCAAGGTATAGCCTTCCGATGTGCAAGGAGTTTTAAAAAAGGTTGAAGGTAGAGGATGATGACCTTTTCATACTCAAGACGAATGTGAGAGGGAAGGTCTTTGAGATAACTCCGATTTTGATTGCAGATTTGATGAAGTACCAAAGACCTCCCATTAATACCCCAATTTATCCACACAATGTCGAAGGAAGGAAGTCACTCCCACAGTATGTGTAGTTGACATATGAAGACCAGACACAATTCAAGGGAAAAATTCAAGTCGGGGCCCTCAAGTATTCATACGGTGTGATGAACAAAGTATTGCACTACAACTTGATACCTAGTGATGCGGAGAAGACCCCAAGGGAAAAGAAGCTTGCCCTCCTCCATGCATTCATGATGGGGAAGAGGATGGATTTGGCACTGATGATTTGGGAATTCATAAAGGAGTTCACCCAAGCTAGCAAGTCGAAGGCGAATCTCCCATTCACTAATTTGGTTTTGAGGATGTGCTACCACTCCAAGGTCAAAGCCTGTATCTCAGATGTGCTGCTACCTTCGGAGTTCGGAGCCATTGGGAAGTCTAGTAATAGCAAGAGGAAAGCAATGATTGGAGGGGAGAGAGCAAAGGCACCGAGGCTTGAGCCATCCACCACTGCCCCACCCCACACAATTTCTCAGTGCCTAAACACTATGGTGGGGAGGATGGATGACTTCGGTAGCACTATACATTGGCTCTACTTGATGATGACGAGGATGTATGAGCACACTTTCACGAGAAAGTCGATCCCCGGTGGACCGGACCTCCTACTATCGGGCCTTCTACCTCTGCCCCCATGGCTTCTACTGTTGTTGAGGTGGAGGGTTCCGATGACGAGGACTCCGATGATGATGAGGGAAATGACTATGAGAGTGAGGATGAGGGGATTGGAGACGTGGATGAGAAGTAGGGAGATCTTTTGTTTTATTAGCTTTTAGTAGTTGCACATATAGGATTTAGGTTTATCGGCCTAGAAGAAGATTCTCTAGGATTTTAGGTCATTTTGCTTTTGGCTTCTAATCTTTGTACTGAACCTTTTGGTGAATTGTCTTGCATGAATGGATTGTTTTAGTTTTATGATTTATGGTTCATAAATAAAGTATGCTAGGGACTAGCAAAACTCAAGTTGGGGGATGTGATGTGCATAGAATATTCCACATCGTGTATCTCTTTGTACCTATTTTATACTTGCTTTTGTGGTAAAAATGGGGGAATTTGTGTTTAATCTAACATTGAATGGAGTTTTATGCGATTATAGTTAAAGAGCAGGTAAGGACGTGCATTAAATCTCCCATCAAATGCTTAAAGGCATTAGAGAAGAAAGGGAGGCTCAACGGATGGCTCGGGATATCAAGAGATCAAGAAAAAGCCAAAACAAGTGAAAACCTACTGGTAGAAGTTCATCAAAAGCTATCGATAGGTTTAGTGCATTGGATTTCTTTTACTGTTGCCCCTGCCAAAACCTAATGGTAGATTTTGCAAACTGTAAAAAAACCTACTGGTAGGTTTTATGATCGTTCTACCGGTAGGTTTTGCCTAGCAACCCCAAAAGCCTGCAATCTCAACTCCAACTACTTCGTGGGCCAATCTCGGCTCATCACACACATGTAACGCCCCAAAATCCACCCTGGACAGCATTACAAACTAAAAACCATTCACATCATGAGAGCAACTAAATAATTCATCCATAAAGAAATTTCATACATCAAAGGTAATCTTTACAATCTCGTTCCCAAAAGAATACACCAAAACATGATGACTATATCCCCAAAAGAATATAATCCCAAAAGTAAGATAATTACATGCCAAAAGAATTAAACATAAACTCGCAATAGAATTACAAAAGAGTCTAGGCTTCACAATATTTCCAAAGTAAATTTCCTAGTCTAGAATAAAAAGTAATGTTGTTCTAAGCGTTCGCCTCGGGATCAACATGCCCATCTCCGGGAATATCCCAGTGTGCCGGTTCCTCAATTCCCAAATCCTCCTCCAGTACATAATCTAAAAAATGTAATTTGTAGGGGGTGAGCACTAAGCTCTATAGCAACATTCCTCCTAAACTCGAACAAGGTTTACAAAAGCATATAAAAACGGTTGGTCACCTTTCACAAATAGCATATATGAATTTTACAATAAAACATGGACATTTAAACAGATCTTAAGTTTAAGCAATATCAGTAATTTAATACATAAGTGAAACCAATATACAACTAATAATCCATCCCACCATAAACCGTTTCTCCCAAGTTCTTGCGGAATTTCATACTTCCCAAAATTCTTATAGAAACTATTTCTGGTAGAATGAACAATAATTCATAACTTGAACATTTCACAACAATATATACATGTATCTCAACAATGATGTAAGGCATTCACATGACTCAACGCATTGAGTAACATCTAGCCCACAAACACACACCCAAATCTTCTCAAAGATATCCAACATTTAGGAAGGGCGTATACCATACCAATGGCAGTGACGTATCCAACTCAGGCATTAGTATACTAACCCTCTGCCTCGATACCCGTGAGAAATAGCGGTTTAATCTTACCAAAGCACTAATCGCACTACGAGTGGTAGAAAAAATTCAAACCCACACGGAGGATAAATAACATCTACCCAATCTATGATATCTCGTCAAAAGCCACCTATGATCATCCCATACGCATGAGAGATACAATACCAAACTCAATTTCTGAATTTACAAGCATGTCTCAAAAATCCCTAAATTTATCATGTGACAATTCCAAAACCAATTAAGAAAAATACAAGAGATCACAATAACATTATTTTATTTCTCAACAAAAAGCACTATAGTTTCGAAATCAATAATAAAGGAAGAATTTAAGAAGAAAATTCATCACTCTCCAAAAACTAGGGTTTTAAAACAAGAAAAGAGATTTCATGGGTATTCCACCCTAACTTTGTTCAAAACAAGTAATCTTTCCAAGAAGACCAAGAAAAGATGATTTCATAGCAAATATATAAGATTTAGAGTCAAACAATACATATATGTTAGCCCTAGCATCAATGGACAAGAATGGAAGAAAACCCCCTACCCTGGTGTTCTTGAATAACTAGGGTTTTGATCTTGAATCAACCCTTAAATCTATGGTTTTTCCCTTTTGATCTTGTGTTTATCTATTTCTCTCTTTCTCACTTTCTCTCTAAAGCTTTGTAGGGTTGGAAGTGGTGAAATGGGGTTAAAGAAGGCGTCCTAAAGTATTTATAGGGTGAGAAATGGAGGCAGAACCCGAAATTGGGTCGAACTGGGTTTTACAGAGCGTACTGGTACTGTGTACCGGTATTATTTAGCTTCTAGAGTTCGAAGTACAGGAATGCAGTACCGGTATGCTTTGTCTGCTGAAACTTCCAGTGCAATTTTGGCCTATGTGGAGGTCGATTTGAAAACTATCCATGAACTACACTTTTGTAGCCCTCGAAGTCGATTTTTTACTGTCCAAAAATCATATCAATCAGAGTTATGAGTAGAAAGTTATGGCCACAAGATTAGGGTAGTATCAAATTCCTTTGTACCCAAATCCTCTCAAAAATAGGTTTTAACTTCAAAATACTTCCTTACTTCTAATACACCTCATATTATCTCTCCCAATGTTTTTTGACCTTTCGGATTCAATGGAGGCAATATTTTGACCTGAAAGCATTTAAAAACTTTTCTAATCACCCTTCTTAAGCTAACACACCTTCGAAACTAGGTTTGACTCTAAAGTCAATTCGTTCGAAACTCAAAATTTCACGATCACTCTTTTAACAATGATTCAAGGTTTCTACCATCATCTTCTTAATCTTGGAGGAACTATTAAGATAATATTATTCTTATTTAATTTTAATATAGGGTCTTACAATCCACCCCCTAAAAGAAAGTTTCATCCTCGAAACTTAATCGTCGAGTTAGTCTATCTAATTCTCATTTGGTCATAATATCTCCACTTCTATTCATCCTTTAAGCATCAAAGCCAAGATTAAAATAGAACATCATATCCTAAATTTTTGATCCATATTTTCCACTTATAACATAATTGTAGTTACTTAAAATGCCCAAGATTGCATTCTTTCACCAGAATTCATTTATAACCTATATTCTCAATAATTGTATACGATTGTTCCAACTCATATCTAATCATGTATAACTACTAGATCATAATACTTAATTGTCTACTTATCAAATATCACTTCTCTTTTGAATTTCACCTATCAATTCAATAAACCTCATATTTGCTTCTTGCATGTAGCTTATCCATAAACATATCAAAATAACTCAAATACAATTCTGTTAATAAGCTTACTTATTTTTCATATACTAGCATCATGGTATAACACAAAACTTACTAATGACATTACAACAAGATTTATCTCCATTCCTAACATAGATACAACATTCTTCATGACTTTGTTTCTCTCACTAGCCAAGAGAAATTCACAATCTTTGAAACCTAACAATAATTTCAAATCACAACTTCACACTTCTACGTAAATCAATATTCAAGAATCCACTTTGATGTTGCACATCCATTTGCAATTCCTCATCATACTTCTTACCTGCACCATTGTAGTCATTACTCAAGTAGTTCACTGCGCACTCTGATATAATTTATAATCCACCAATTCAAAAATCAAGACTAGCCAAACGATAGGAATTCCTATACGTCTTTAAAGTTTTTAGAAGATATGTCAGATTCCACCCAAAGTGTACAATTGAAATCTAACTGTACTTGTTTTTCAATTTATAACTTCCAAAATGTGTACACTAATGATCCATCAAATCCATTCAAAGGGGGGTTTTTGTAATTGACCAACTATTATAACTAGGCTAAGTGTCAAGTTATATCTCCAACATATTTGCTTTCAGTCCCCAATCTTGAGCTCAACTCAATAAACCTTACCATCCCCTTCATAACTCATATGTATCCAGATTCATACTTTTAGATCACCCTTAATAACTCTACATGTTCATCAAATTGATTAAGGCCAATTATTTTCTATCTCCCAAGTATTCATTCTCAATCTCTAAACTTGAGGTAGAGCTAATAACCATGTAATTAATTCTTAGTGGCTTTCATTAACATTACAACTCTTTTCATGATACTTATACTTTTGAATCCCTATGATACAATCCATTACAATATATATCTTGTAATATACCAAAATATGGAGATAGGCTATCAAGGATCCCAAAATATCTTTCAATTCTCTATCACCTGGCTTCTTATGATATAATCAAAACTACAACAAAACTCCCAATGATTAAAGCAATGTTCCTCAATTTTCCCACATTAGTCATGATAGTCTTAATCATTATTCATAATTCCCTTTTATATTGTTATCCATCAAAATACTTCAATCAACATGGGGGTCTCTTTAAATCAAAGCCTAAATAGTGATGGAAGCTTGCTTAAGGGTAAGTCCTTCAAAGTCTAAGAAGCAAAGCACGACATTTTGCTATCCAAGGAATACCACGGCACATATTTTTGACCAAATTTGAAGAATAAATTGATTTAACTCAAATATTTCTAGCACGTGTGACCTATATGGTTGGAAAGATATACGAGTTAGAATTCTAACAAAAGAAACGGTGCACCATTTGGACTTTCCAACAATGAGTTATGATCAAATTAGTGAAAGGTAGTTTGTTTGACAGATGGTTCTATTATACTTGTCCAACTCGAGTTTGAGTGTCTTTTGTCACAAATCCTATCTCATACCCATCTCCAATATAGATAATATGACATAAAGATCCATGCCTAGTATCATTTACAAACCAAAAGCCAATTTACCATCTGTCTCCTATAGTCCAAAACGACACGATATAAAACTAGAATATACATCCCAAATTTTCGTCCACTCCTCAAAGCTAGCTAATCCATGAATCAAAATAAATAATTAATTCCTAAACTAATTAAGTAACAAATCACACTTATCTTATAAATATATCACTTCAAATAAAGTCAAGCCTAGAGTTTCCTTCACCCCCACCTAATACTCCCCAATTCAAAGCATACAACCTCTACACACCCTTCGAGTATCCAACCATTCTCCTGTAGGCATGTCAATACTCAAGGCATATTCTAGCTTCTCAAAGTCCAATCCCAAAGTAAGAGCATATGTAGTTTCTATGAATGAATGAATAGCACCGAGATCGAATAAAATTCAGGCCCAAGAATTTTAAAGAAGAAAGATACCTTCAACAACGGCATTGGAAACGTCTTCCTCCGATTGGGTCAAAGAAAGAACTATTTCTTGCTTGGTACCACCTGGGGCTATAGCTCCTAATGGTTTTGGTTGTAATGGCTTCTGTCGTGGTGGTTTATTTGCATGTACTTGTCCTGTTGCTTGATTGGTCTTTGGTGGAATCGATGGGCAGTTCTTTTGGAGGTGCTCGAACCCTCCACATGCAAAGCATTGACGTGGGTTAGTGTTTGTTCTATTCCTAGCAACCCCAGCTCCTCGAACGACTTGATTCCTTTGCCCCGAAGCTTGGTC
Source organism: Ilex paraguariensis (assembly GCA_963454935.2). Lineage (NCBI taxonomy): Eukaryota > Viridiplantae > Streptophyta > Magnoliopsida > Aquifoliales > Aquifoliaceae > Ilex > Ilex paraguariensis. The sequence goes on from CAUOFW020001542.1 coordinate 32,307, forward strand.
AGGTTGGCGGTACGGAGTTGCCCTTTGTGTAGCTCCACTACTGCTAGCACTAGTCCTAATCAGACCTCCCCTCGTGAAGTTTTGTCGTCGCTGGTTGTTGTTCTATTCTGGCATTGTACTAGAGTGGTTAGCTCCCTTAGGCATTGATAGATGTCATTCAGGGTATCTGGAGGTGGTGGTGGTGGGTTTCCTTGGCCACCATGTCCCCGTCCATGTCCACGTCCAAGTCCACGTTCACCCTCCATCCTGCACATCAATTCACAATTTAGTTTCATTGATGTACAGGACATCCTAACTATCACTTTAACCTAAAGTATAAGGTTTGGATAAAATTTCATCTAACAATTTCGTTCAACCTAGTCCTATTTCTATAGTGCTAATCCATAACTTACAGCTCCCATGTAAGACCTAAAGCCTAAGCTCTAATACCAAAACTTTGTAATGCCCCAAAACCCACCCTAGACGGCATTACAAACTAAAAACCATTCACATCATGAGAGCAACTAAATAATTCATCTATAAAGAAATTTCGTACATCCAAGGTAATCTTTACAATTTCGTTCCCAAAAGAATACGCCAAAACATGACAACTATATCCCCAAAAAAATATGATCCCAAAAGTAAGATAATTACATCCCAAAAGAATTAAACATAAACTCGCAGCAGAATTACAAAAGACTCTAGACTTCACAATATTTCCAAAGTAAATTTCCTAGTCTAGAATAAAAAGTAATGTTGTTCTAAGCGTCCACCTTGGGATCAACATGCCCGTCTCCTAGATTCTCCCAGTGTGCCGGTTCCTCAATTCTCAAATCCTCCTCCAGTACATAATCTGAAAAATGTAGTTTGTAGGGGGGGTGAGCACTAAGCTCTGTAGCAAAATTCCTCCCAAACTCGAACAAGGTTTAGAAAAGCATATAAAAATGGTCGGTCACCTTTCACAAATATCATATATGAATTTTGCAATAAAACATGGACATTTAAACAGATCTCAAATTTAAGGAACATCAGTAATTTAATGCATACGTGAAACCAATATACAACTAATAATCCATCCCACCATAAACCGTTTCTCCCAAGTTCTTACGGAATCCCATACTTCCCAAAAATCTTGTAGAAACTATTTCTGGTAGAATGAACAATAAATCATAACTTGAATATTTTCACAACAATATATACATGTATCTCAACCATGATGTAAGGCATCCACATGAGTCAACGCATTGAGTAACATCTAGCCCACAAACACACACCCAAATCTTCTCAAAGATATCCAACCTTTAGGAAGGGCGTACACCATACCAATGGCACTGATGTATCCAACCCAGGCATTAGTATACTAACCCTCCACCTTGATGCCCGTGAACAATAGCGATTTAATCTTACCAAAGCACTAACCCCACTACGAGTAGTAGAAAAAGTTCAAACCCACACGGAGGATGAATAACGTCTACCCACTCTACGATATCTTGTCAAAGGCCACCCATGGTCATCCCACACTCATGAGAGATACAATACAAAACTGAATTTCTCAATTTACAAGCATATCTCAAAAATCCCCAAATTTATCATGTGGCAAATCCAAAAAAACCAATTACACATAAACTCCTCCTACAGTTCAACAAAACAAATAAAATCCTCCTAAAACTCATCCATGAAGGGAGGAGTGTCATGATGTGATGGCAGAGGATCATTAGCATGAGGATGTGGATTTTTGCCATAGGGTTGTGATGGTGGTTGTCCAAAAGTAGCAGTAAGGAAACTCATTATGCCATCGACCTTAGTATGAAGGTTCTCCATACTAGTAGTGAGACCCTCTACAGACTTGCGGAAAGGCTCAATGTCTCACATAGTAGCATAATGGCTCATCAAATCGACATCGCCTATTGGATAGTCATCAAACTTATGCAATTCCTCGGTGACTTGTGGATTATCATCATCAACGTGAATGTTTTCATTCATTGCCTCCTCAACTTCATCTATCTCCTTTTCTTCTCTCATGATATGCTTCTCTCTTGCTATAACGTCCTCCCCTGTCTCTATTCGCATTTGCTTAAGTGTTTTGCTATCAAAGAACCTCTTACCCCCTATGGCTTCTTAATGATTAAGATCAACTTCAAAGTGTTCAAAGAAATAGATAAGAAACATACCATATGGAAGTGTTATATACCTTTTCTCAACATGCTTCATGTATTGAAGAATTATGTAAGGTAAGTTTAGTTTTCTTGATTACATAACACAAGCCACAAGAAATATTTCAAAGTGAGGAGCCTCATTGTAGTGCCTGCCTTCTGGTACTACATTCTTGATTATAATCTTGTTTATGACTCTTGGTACATCTAGCATCTCCTTGGCATCAATTATGATGTTTTCGGGCCAAATTTTCCCATAAATCATATGCATGATCATTTTAGAGTCTTCCACATATTCCATCAAATTACCCCTTTCCTAAAAGAAAGTCTCTTTTCCTTCATTTGGAACATTTAAGAGCTTGGCAATTCTATTTTGAGAGAGTTGGATTTTCTTGCCTTTCACCATAGATTTAATTTTTCTCATTTTGGTGATGACTAGATTTGCATAAAAGCAACGAATAAGAGAGGGATAGTATGGCTCATTAAATGTCATGACCTTTATCCATCCCATCATTTCAAAGAGAACGTCAATGCCCGAATATGAAATTTTAAGAGGATCAATGGGTTGCCTTTTGGCAAATTTTTGAGTTTCATACTTGTGCCAATATTGGCTGCATTCGCTGCTAAAGAAGGACATATCCAAGTTTTTCCTCATCCTCCTCTCTTCTTGCCCGCTGGTAGTAGAGGTAAATGTTCCTTTTACCTTTGTTTCCCTTGTTTTGGAGGCATTTTGGAAGATTTTGAGTGAGAGGAGATGAAAAAGCTAGGGATTTTGTGAGATATGAGAAATTTCAAGGATATATTGCTAATGGAGTGATTTATAGTACGACAAGGTGAGGAGGGGAGTTTAAAAAGAGAGTGAACTGGTGAGAAAGATTTACGAGGAGTTATGAGGCTGAACAATTGTTTTTAACTTAAAAAGTCACAATTTTTTGTTTGACTGTTCGTGTCTAGTAGGCTAACCAGTCGATTGATTAGCTTGTCTAGTAGACCGGACAATAGTGTCCAATATGCTGATTCATAATTAAATGGGCTTGTGATTTCTATTGCTCAACTTCTATTTTCCCTTGTTTTGGCTATTCCAATTTCTTCCTTTTTATCTAGCTTCCTTCTACCATGGATAAAGAATTCCTAGTTCCCTTCGAATGTCACAAAATTGATCCTCACTTAATGATTTTGTGAATATATCCACCAATGGATTTTCGGTTTTAACAAACTCAAATTTCATGTCTCCATTTTGAACATGGTCGCTAATAAAATGATGTCTTATTTCAATGTGTTTCAATCTTGAATGTTGGATTGGATTTTTGTTAAGGTTTATGGCACTAGTATTGTTGCACCTAATTGGTATATGTTCAAATTACAACTTAAATTCTTGCAACGTTTGTTTCATCCATAGGACTTGTGCACAACTACAAGCAACTGCTATGTATTCGGCCTTGGCCGTTGACAAGTTTTATTTCTCACTAAACTAAGATACAAGTAAGTGTCCTAAGAATTTTCCTGTGCCACATGTGTTGTATCTATCTACCTTGCATCCGACAAAGTTTGCATCAGACTAAATAATGAGATCAAAGAATGAGATCTTAGGATACTATAATCCTAAATTTATAGTTCCTCCAAAATATCTAAAGATTCTCTTGACGGGATTAGGTGTGATTCTTTAGGATTAGCTTGAAATCTAGCATATAAGCACACACTAAACATTATATCGGGCCTACTAGCCGTCAAGTAAAGCAAACTATCAATCACGCCTCTATAAATTTTAACATCAACATCTTTTCCATTTTCAATATTTATCAAGCTTTAAGGAAGTACTCATAGGAGTTCCATATGATTTTGAATTTTCTACGCCAAATTTCTCTATTAGTTCCTTGGTATATTTGGATTGGTTTTTGAAAACCCCTTTGTTTCCTTGTTTTATTTGCAAAGCAAGAAAGAAGTTTAGTTCACCCATTAAAATCATCTCAAATTCATTACTCATGCATTTAGCAAAGTCTTCACATAAATTTTCATTTGTAGCACCAAAGATAATTTCATCAAGATATATTTGCACAACAAGTATATCATCATGTATAAGCTCAATAAACAATGTAGTATCTACTTTCCCCATTGAGAATCCACTTTGTAAAAGAAATCTACTTAGTCTTTCATGCCAAGCTATTGGTGTTTGTTTTAAGCTATACAATGCTTTGGTTAAATTGAAGACGTGATAGGGATTTTGATTGTCTTCAAATCTGGGAGTTTGCTCTACATACTAGCTCTAGTTTTGACTCCATGGGATGTATCTCCTATGACTTGTTCTATGGGGTGATCAACCACTCTTTTAAACTCTTTTGGAAGACTTTGAGAGGGTGTTTCCATCAATCTTTTCATCTTGTTCTTCATCTACATGCAGTTGCTCAAACTTGAAGTTAGATCTAACTCGTCATCATTATTTATGTCATTAACTATGAGTGGATCCAATTCATCAAAGACTACATGCATAGATTCTTCTACCACAAGGGTTCTTTTGTTAAATACTTTATACGCTTTTCTATAAGTTGAATACCCTAAAAATATGGCTCGTCTGACTTAGCATCAAATTTTCCTAAGTGATCTTTTGTATTAAGGACAAAACATTTACATCCAAAAACCTTAAAGTACCCTATCTTTGGCTTCCTATTATTCCATAATTCATAATGTGTCTTTTTGATTATAGGTTGAATGAGTGTCCTATTAAGGATGTAGTATGAACAATTTACAGATTTCCTTAAAACATTATTTTGGTAGATTGTAGACATTTATCATGGTTCAACTCATTTCAATTTTAGTTTTATTTGTTCTTTCAACAACACCATTTTGGAGAGGTGTCCTAGGAGCCAAGAAGTCATGTACATAACCTTTGTGTAGACAAAAGTTCTCAAACTTGTGCTGATCAAATTCTCCTCCATGATCACTTCTAACATGAGTGATCAAGTACCTTTTTTCATTTTCACCTCTTTCACAATAATTTTTATGGCATCATCCTTTTGTCTAAGACAATAGACCTATGTGAATCTATAGTAATCATCAACAATCATCAACAATCCTTTTGTCCGGGGGTCCGTTGATTACCCATCAAACAGAAAAATACCCGTGGATACCGAGTAACTCGATATCACACTGTTATGCCCCATTTACCGGGGTCCTTAATTTAACAAAAATTCAGACAGTCTCCTTTCTACGGGAGCTCTACCCAAAACACAACCTGTGCATTACACATTCACATGACCCATCCGAGGCCCAATATAACACATTGACCGCACTAGGTCCATTTATGAGTCAATATTGACCACACCGGGTCCATTTATCTATACTTATACAAAAACATGCACCGTTATAATAAAACAATCCATATAAACTGAGTTACAATTCTTTTACACATTACATGCCCAAAACATAGTTTTACATAAACCAAGGTTAAAGGCCACAATCCGGCCTCTCTTCACCCTTGAGGATTCAAGTGAGGGTCGTCCACCGGTGTGTATCTAGCACTTGAAATGCTTTCCCGTACAGGGTGAGCCACGCCTATTAGAGTAATTCCTATAGAGGCTACTCCCCACCTAAGTGCACATGCAATGCTCACATACAACATTTCATATTCACATCAACATTCCAAGTAAGAATATGCATTCAATGTTGGAATTTATCATGTCATGTCATGAAATCAGATGAGACTCACTCACGAACATCAACCTGAGCCCTTCCCAGCTCGTCAACACATGCTACTATCAATGTGTATGGAATCGTCATTTATGTTGCACATCAAATAACTTTTACCAATCTAGGGTCTTTTTATGGGGGTGGATGTTCATGGGCTTACACCAAGGGTCTCCAACCTACTCAAAATTTATGGACTTCCACCAAGGGCTCCGCGTACACCCACACACTTCATGGGCCAAGCCAAGGGAGTGCGTATCCCAATCACCGGGCCTTGCACCCGAGGGATCTTCTAGTCCCTTCTTGTTAACCCCAACCCTAATTACAATGTAACCCCTGCGACTCAGCCAAGTCTTCGACCAAGCTTAATCGAGTCCACTCGTCATCCACCAAGTGTGGTGTTGGCGACAACCATGCACGCACCCACATGATGCAATGTTACCGTGCATATGCATTATGATGTCTCATTGCACAAAAATAACATATTCATTATGCTATGAAAGAAATATGAACAATATCAACACATTTCACATATCCCATGGCAAAATTATATCCTAAGCATATAATTCCCATAATTTTCCACAATGTCAATGTATAATATCAATATAGCACAAGCATGTATATACATTGACGATTTCATAAAATAATTCCAAGCATGTTATCACAATTTTTATGCCAATAACACACTTAATCACAAAGGCACAATTTCAGCCTAAAAACAGTCCGTAAAACGGCCTAAAAATAGTCCATAAAATGGCCTAAAAACAGTTCCTAAAAATAGTCCATTTGGATAGCCTACATGCAGCCCCATTTCAGCCACTAAAACAGTTCATTTGGAGAGCCTACATGCAGCCCCATTTCAGACACTAAAATAGTCCAAAAACAGTTCGAAAATAGTCCATTTGGACAGCCTACATGCAGCCCCATTTCAGCCACTAAAACAGTCCATTTGGACAGCCTACATGCAGCCCCATTTCAACTACTAAAACAGTCCATTTGGGTAGCCTACATGCAGCCCCATTTTAGCCACTAAAATAGTCCATTTGGACAGCCTACATGCAGCCCCATTTCAGCCATTAAAACAGTCTAAAAATAGTCCATATAATGGCCACCAAAATAGTCCGTATAACAACCCAAAAATAGTCCATATAATGGCCAAAAAAATAGTCCATATAACAACCCAAAAATAGTCCATATAATGGCCACAAAAACAGTCCCAAAACAGTCCCTAGCAGTCCATAATTTCAGCCCCTAAACCAGCCCTAGAACAGCCCCAAAGAAAAGGAATAAAACCAAAGTACGAAGGACCCTACCTCAATAGAAGTGTAGAGAACTTCTATAACACCAAAACAAGCTCAAAGCTCTTGATTTCCCAAATCTCCTCTTTTGGATCTTCGATGAAATTCCTCATTCTTGGTACGTAGATGTAGTCCTCGTTGACGTGATCGACTTTCTCTCTTGGCTCGACGGAACTCCGAGAATCGGCGGAAGAAAGCTTGAAAACCCACTTTCTCTCCTCTTTCTCCCACAAGTTGAAACCAGCTGATCAAAGGAGATATTTGTCCTGAAATATCTAATTTAAGTCTTTATTTATACTCCCTTAATGTGCGGTCCAAATTGCATCGCATATTTTCGACTTTCAAATCCTTTTTTCGTCCCGAAACAATTCATTATATCCCGGTTTAAATTAAAATTAATTTTATTTAAAATTTTATTCAATTATAAGGAAATTTTATAAATTTTATTTTTGGGGACCTTTGAAAGGTCAATCGTCACCTAATTGTCTCGTAAAACATGCAAAATCCGGCTATCTAATAATTTGACGAAAATTGACAGGGCAGCTCGATTTCACGATACGAATCCAACGGTGAGCTTGTTGCGTTATCCGAGCTCTATAAAAATATGAATTTTAAACCCGCATTATAGTGGCAAATTACCATTTTGCCCTTTTTCCAAAAAAAGTTTAAATTTTTCCTGGGTTTTACATTTTTCCCCCCTTAAAATAATTTCGTCCCCAAAATTCACACATATAATCACATTCATATGCAACAGTCATTTAATATCTAATGACTATAAGAAAGTACCTCCATGCTCGAAGAAGAAAGGATAATTGGTACGAATGGTGTCCTTGTGCTGCCATGTCGCCTCCTCCACTCCTCGGTGCTGTCATAGCGCACCTTCACTTGCCGCATGGTCTGGCCTTGCAAAACCTGTTCCCGGTTATCCATGATGTGTACCAGTCCTTCCTCGAAGGTCCCATCAGCATCAACAACAAGTTCTCCCCAATCCACCACATTAGTCAGATCCAGGGTGTATTTTCGGAGCATAGAGACATGGAATACCGCATGAGTACGTGATAGATTTGGCGGTAACGCCAACCGAAAAGCAACTATACCTACCCTCTCGAGTACCTCGAAGGGCCCGATATATCTCGGCGACAACTTTCCCCGCTTCCCGAACCTGACCACTCCTATTTTAGGCATCACCTTCAAGAAGACATGATCTCCCACCTCAAACTCTAGAGGTCACTGCCGTTTGTCGGCATAGCTCTTCTGTCGGCTCTGAGTCCTGAGAAGACGCTTTCGTATCAAGTTCACCTTCTCAAATGTGTCCCTAACCAAATTTGGACCCGTAGAGGGTCTCTCTCCCCCCTCCGTCCAACAAACCAGATATCGACAAAGCCTCCTATATAGTGCCTCATAGGGTGCCATCTGTATACTTGTTTGATAACTATTGTTGTAGGCAACTCCACTAAGGGTAATTGTTCTTCCCAGCTACCCTTGAGATCTAGGACGCCAACCCGTAGCATGTCCTCTAAAGTCTGGATGATCCCCTTTGACTGACCGTCTGTCTGGGGATGAAAAGCAGTGCTCATCATCAATCATATTCCAATGGGCTCACTGGAAACTCTCCCAAAATTGAGCTATAAACCTGGGATCTCAATCCAATACTATAGATACGGGTACCCCATGCAACCAGATAATCTCCCGTATATATAACCTGCAAAATTCCTCTAGTGTGAAGGTCATCCGCACAGCCAAAAAGTGTGCCAACTTAGTAAGCCGGTCCACTATCACCCACACCACATAATGACCCTGCAATGTTCGTGAGAAGTGAGTCACAAAATCCATCGTGACATGCTCCCACTTCCACTCAGCTACCTCCAAAGGCTGGAGTAACCCTGCTGGTCTCTAGTGTTTAGCTTTCACCTACTGACACGTGAGACATCGACTAACAAAATTCTCAACTTGTTTTTTTATCCCACTCTAGTAGTACTAGCAACGAAGATCATCGTACATCTTCGTGCCACCTAGGTGCACAGCAAAACGGGAGCAATGAAATTCCCTAAGGACCACCTCTCTGAGTTCCGCAGACTGGGGAACCACAATCCTTCCCCTAAACCAAAGACTACCATTCGAGTGAATGACCCAACACTCGTCACCTGTACCTAATAGTACTCGGTCCCTGATGGATGATAACTCTTTATCCTATCCCTATGACTCAATCACTCTACTCAGTGGGGCAGGTGTAGCCACCAAACTCCCCAAAGTACCCTAAGTCTGATCTCAATAGTGTAGCCCGAACTGTCCCACAGTCTCGAGCATTTGCCACTGTTGGGAAATCACACTAGCGAATACTCCTCGTGACTTCCAGCTGAGTGCATCAGCCACTGCATTTGCCTTACCAGGATGGTAATGCAAAGTGACGTCGTAGTCCTCTAGATACTCCATCCACATATGTGGCCTCATGTTAAGGTCCCGCTATGTAAAGATGTACTTCAGACTTTTGTGGTCTGAAAACACTTTGAACGGTTCACCATATAAGTAGTGGCGCCAAGCCTTCAAGGCAAACACAATGGCCGCCAGCTCCATGTCATGCGTGGGGTAATTCTGCTCGTGATTCTTTAACTATGGAGAACCATAAGCTACCACCCTCCCGGACTACATCAACACACAACCAAGTCCGTCCTTCGAGGCATCACAATACACTCTGTATCTCTGTCCCCTTTTCGGAACTATCAAAATAGGAGCTGATGTAAGCCTCCTCTTCAACTCCTGGAATGCCTTCTCACACGAGTCATTCCACTCAAACTTGACCTCTTTCCTGGTTAATCTCGTCATAGGTGCAGCTAGTCAGGAGAAGTCCTCAATGAACCTCGTGTAATACTCCACCAATCCCAAGAAACTACGTATCTCGAAGACTGACTTTGGCCTCTCCCAATTCATAACTGCCTCAACTTTCTCCGGGTCTACAGATACACCCAAAGCCGACACCATGTGTCCCAAGAACTTCACTTCCGTAAGCCAACATTCACACTTGCTGAACTTGGCGTACAACTAATGGTTTCTCAAGGTCTGAAGAATAATCCTCAATTGACCCTCATACTCCTCCTCAGCCTTGAAGTAGATCAAGATGTCATCAACAAATACTATAACAAACTAATCTAAGTAGGGTTGAAACACCCTATGCATGAGATCCATGAATGTCACCGGGGCATTTGTCAATCCAAATGGCATAACAGTAAACTCGAAATGCCCGTACCGCATTCTAAAAGCCATCTTAGGGATATCTGTCTCCCTAACCCTGAACTGATGGTAACTGGTGTGGAGATCTATCTTGGAGTAGACTCACGTCCCTATCATTTGATCAAAAAAGTCATCAAACCTCGGCAAGGGATATCTATTCTTTATAGTAACCCTATTCAACTACCGATAGTCTATGCATTGTCGAAGGGTTTTGTCCTTCTTCTTGGCAAACAACACCGGAGCACCCCAAGGTGAAGTGCTCAATCTAATGAAGCCCCTGTCCAATAATTCTTGCAATTGAACTTTGAGTTTCTGCAACTCAGCAGGTGACATCCTATGTGGAGTCATAGAAATAGGCGACGTACTAGGATGCAACTCACTAGTGAAGTCTACATCCCTATGTGGAGGTAGTCCCGGTAGTTCATCCTGAAAAATATCCTCATACTCACACAGAACCCGAGGTAGACCCAATTCCTATCTCACCTCATCCTCTAAGGTAAGGCTTGCTAGCCAACCCATCAATTGACCATGCCAACGGGAGTCATACACTACTTGGGGTAAAGTGTTGTGCTTTTCCCCTTGGAACTTGAAATAAACACCCTCCAGTGTATAGGCAGTAACCCTCTTATGATCATAATCAATGACGACTCGGTGTGCCGTTAACCAATCCATACCAAGGATAACATCAAACTCCAACATGTCCATGACCATAATGTCAACGGTGAGTAGAATCCCTGAGATCTCTAACTCACAACCCCAACATATCTGATCAACGCTCACCCTAGCTCCTAGGGGAGAACTCACTTGCAATGGCTCTTCCAAGGTTCCAACCTCTAAGCCCAAATCCCTCACACAAGTCAAATCATAATAGAGCACTAACTTAGTATCCCAAAGTAGGGATCAAAATTGAAACATTGAGAATTCTCTCATTGTCTCACTAGTAATGTGTGTGCCACCCACTAGTAGACATTTACACAATGAACTATTCCGTTCATCCGTTTTTCCAAACTCACAAGGTTATGTTTTCTAACCCTAGTGTCTCTTTCCATATACATTTTACCATGTATATAATGCACATAACACATAGCATGTAGCATATGTTTCACATAACACAACATGTGTAAGCATATAAGATGAGATGCAAAATACATGCAATAGTCTAAATCCAATGCCCATCAATCCCCAAGATCTCTAACTCACAACCGTGACATATATAATCAACACTCACCCTAGTTCCCAGGAGAGAACTCAAATGCAAAGGCTCTTCCAAGGTCTTAACCTCTAAGCCCAAATCTTTCACACATGATGCAACAATAAAAGAATGAGATGCACCAGAGTCAAATAATACCCTTGCCCATAAATGAGAGAGTTAAAATGTACCCTGAATAACCGACAGATCTATTGGCTCAGTCTGAGGTGTGATAGCGTAGACACGCCCCTGGATCCCCGAAGTCCCACCCAGCATGCCTTGTCCTCGACCTCGGCCCATGCCTTGGCCCATCTGGCTTGATTGTGGAATCCCCACTCATGAAGTGGTAAGGGCCTGAGTAGCACCCTGGAATTGGTACTGACTTTCCTGGCCCATTGTGGGGTAGGAAGAAAAAAAATATGTCTGTGCGTTCTCCACCGACGACTGGGACTGAGATGACCCGTAGCTTTGGGATCCCTGCTTCTGAGGGCAATCCCATTTCATATGACCTGGCTGGTGACAATGGAAACATATCCGTTGACCAACCTGATAGGAAGGCCTCTAATTTCTTCCCCCATGGGAGGATTGACCTTCGTCTTGGCCCTAATAGCCACGGCCCTGTCCCTGTGGAGTAGAAAACCTCTGTCTCTTTCCTGAGCTAGAAGAAGAGGATTGACCCTCCTTCTTCTTGTCTTTAGCACCCGCTTCTCGGATGTTCTGTGTATCCTCAACTTCTCTCTCAATGGCCATAGCTGTTGTGACCATCGAATCCAAGTTTTACAGGCAATGGCCCCAATTTTACCTCGGATGGACAATTTTAGACCATCCTCAAACTTCCTCAACTTTGCCATGTCTGTAGCCATGTAGTCATCAGCGAAATGGGCTAGTTTGGTGAACTTAGCCACATACGCCATCACTGTCATCATCCCTTGTTTCAAATCTAAGAATTCACGGGCCTTTGCATGTCTCGCAGTCGCTGGAAAATATTTACCCATGAAGAACTCATGGAAACTCTCCCCATGTCATTAACTCTAAGTTCCTTGAGTCCTTTACTCAATCCCACTACAATTGGGATTCGCCCTCTAGCTGGAATGTAGCTAGCATTATCTTAGTGGCATCGAAGGTGATCTCCATAGCCCCTAAGATCTTGTCGACTTGTCGGAACCAACAGTCAAGCACCATCAGATCCACTCCTCCTGCAAAAGTCGGCAGCTGGTGTGCCTTAAACTTCTAAAGGTTACTTGAGCCTCCTTGGCCCACATTTGGACTAGTCTATGTAATGGTAGCAGCTGCAGCACTAGCCTATGCAATGATAGCAACCGCAACACCAATAGCCTCCACAAAAGCTTGAGGGTCAAAGATCGGTGGTGGTTGATCATTGTTCCGCCCACCGCCTCGGCGTCCTCTTCCTCGATTTGCCATCTCTACACATGTAAGATAACAATAGAGCCTCACATACTATCCCAATATAGGGATCAAGTTTAAACTTTGAGATTTCTCTTCTGGTGTCCCTGGTATAGCATATACCACCACTAGTAGACATTTACACCTTAAACTATACCGTTTATCCCTTTTGCCAAACCCCAAGGTTATGTTTTCTAACCATAGTATTTCTTCTTTCTCTATACATTTTACCATGTATATAGTTCACATAAAATGTAGCACATATCATATAGCATATAGCAATTTAAGCACATAACATGTACTGCACAATAAATGCAATAGTCTAGACCCATGCCCATCAAGCCCTACGTAAATTGCGTACCTATGCTCTGATAAGAACCTGTGACGCCCCTAAAACCCGGGAGTCATTTGTTAACCGTTGACCGTATGTCAACCAGCCAAAATATCCATGATTGTTGCACAGCTGGGCGACATTTCAATAACATTCCCTTAACCGAAATTATAACCCACATGTGAAACCCGTGTACATTTTATCATTTGATCCAACCGTGGTCGAAAGTACCACATTTCATACTTATTTTATGTCCATTTATATCCTTGGAATCAAAGAACCCATAGCCCAAAAGCTTGGCAAAACAATTTTCAAATTTTTGGAAAGTGTACCGATAGGCTATACCGGTACAGATTACCCACTAGAAAAAGCCATACCAATATGGGTAACCCACTCAAAGAATCCGTACTGGTACAGGTAACCCATTGGACCTCATCGTACTAATACGCTGTACCGATATGCTTTGCCAACTTTTGCCTATTTCACCTATTTTTCATTTCCAATCCATTTCAATCTATTCCAATACCATCCAAAACATGCTTAATAAGGTTTTTCACATAAAACCTAGTATATACAAGTTCTATTATAGATAATTTCATACTATTACATGCCCAAAATATAATTGTTACAAAAATTATACAGACTGAGCTTTCAAAAGCCACAAATCGGCTCTCTTCATCTTTGAGGCTCGAAATAAGAGTCCTCCGCTGGTGTGAACCTTGCACCTGAAATATTTTTCCATATAGGGTGAGCTACGCTCAATAAAGTATCCTCTACAGAGGCTACTCCTCCCCTCTAGATGCACATGAAATGTGTACATGCAACAATCAACCATCAATTTCCATTCCAAACAAGAATATGTCATTCAATGCTGGAATTCTACTATGTCATGTCATGATATGAGATGACACTCGCTCATGCACTTTAACCCGAGCCCTCACTAATTTCCACAACACAATGCAATGCTAATGTGTAGCAAATCTATCATTGATGAATTTCATCCAATGATCACTTTGAAATAAAGGTCATGTGCTTTTAAAACCAATTTTTGTTCGATGATTCACATCGAATGACCATTTGTAAAACAAAATCATGTGTCTTTGTTGGGTATCGAATTTTGGAATCATACCACTGGCTCCGTACACTATTACACTTTTCTGAAATTTTACCACAGAGAAGTGTGTGAACCAAGTAACCGGGTCTTGCACCCAAGGACGTGTCTAGCCCTTCTTGCTATACCCGACACAAGTTTTTCATGCAACATGCAACTCAGTAAGATATTCAATCCAACTTTCCTGGGCCCGCTCATCAATCACCAAGTATGATGATTGATCAAACCATGCACACACATACACACACACCCATACTCATGTCCATGGATGTATTTTCCCCGTGCAAATGCAATGTAATGCACCATTGCAATCTCAATGTCTTGCTCCATATGTAATGACATGAGCTAATTTACCCACATATTTCAACATATGTCATGGCAATTTATATCAACTGCATATAATTACCACAATCCATCACAATGTTAATACACCAACTAGCACATATCAACATTTATATCCAACACAAACCACAAGCATGTTATACATAACTTATTCCATAATAACCTCAATTTTCACATAGGCATTTCGCAATATCTTCAACGCATAATTCATGTTATCACACAAGATTTCCCACATAACATTATGTTCTAAGGAATTACACAAGTACTTTTCATATACCAAACTTAACTAGGAATTAGTCAAAGCCATTTCCATAACCATTTCCTCATTTCCATAACCATAATCAAGTGACCTAGGTTATTCTATACACTTACCCATTCCATAGAGCATTCTAGGTAAGAAATACACTAAGGTAGGAGGAAACCCTACCTCTTGGAGCGTAAATGAAAGGGAGAAAACTTCAAGAACACCTCTCAAGCCCCAAAACTCTTGATTTCCCAAATCTCCTTTTTGGATCTTCGATAAAATCATTCGTTCTTGGTACATAGACATAGCCCTCGTTGTGGTGATCGATTATAACTCTTGGTCCAAATGATTCCGACCGACAGAACTCTATAGATCGCAAAGAGAAGTCTTGAAATTTATACTTTTCTTCTCTCCCTTCTCTTCTCGTCTTCCAACGTGTGAACCATAAGACAAGTGGGAGAAAATATCTAACAAATCAGATATTTCGCCCCTATTTATACCTTTTAATTGCGCGGTCCATATTGCATTGCATGTTTCCTACTTCTGAGTCTGTTTTTGTCCCGAAACAACTTAATTTTATCTTGATTTAAATTCAAATTATTTTTATTTGAACTTTCCTTCAATTATAAGAAAATTTTATAATCTTCATTTTTGGGGACGTTTGTGAGGTCATCCGACCCCTAGTTGTCTCAAAAAATGTAAAAAATTTGACTATCTCAAAATTCGATAAAAATTGACAGGGTAGCTAGATTTTGTGACACGAATCCAACAGTGAGGTCTGTTGCATCATCTGAGCTCTAGAAAAATACAAATTTTTAATTCCGCATTATAGTTATAAATTACCATTTTGCCTTTTTTTCAAAAAAAGTTCAAATTTACCTGGGTTTTAGATACTTAGATTATTAATCTGAAAATTGTACCATGCAACAATTAAAACATTCTCAGTGCACCTGGAGGTCAAGCCATACCGTTGGAACACCGTAGATATTTAACTAGCAGGTTGATGATTCATTGATGACATAATTTCAGGTTACGTAGTAACACCCAATTACGTACATCATTGTATCATGCATGAAGTTCATAATAATAGATAGTATAAAATATTAAATATTAAATATCGCTTGGTGTTCATAACCATGAGCACTTTATGGATATATATATATACATAGAGCATAATAAAACATCAGCATTTCCATAGTTTAACGAATATTATACATATGTTTATCCCTTTACTGAAGGGTATAAGTAACTACTCACACTCTATTACTATAGACAACCAAGAAGTGTAGGTAATTATCATTACAACAATAAATAAAATACAGACACTAACACTTTTTTCACAAGGAACAATTGAAATACAACCACCCTTATCAGTTAAGGCACAAAGGTGGTGGTAGTTCAATTCTCCAAATAGAAAGACATAACAAAAATGTAGAAATACAAAGTTTTGGCTGGAGAGTAGGATAGACTGGATCTTGAATTCTCTCTATAACTTTCTCCCTTCTTACTCTTTTCTTTGGATTTCTTTTGGAGCTCCTAAGGTTCCCAAGTCTCCCCCATATTTATAGGCAACTAGGAATGTAAAACCCAGAAAAATTTGAATTTTTTATGAAAAATGGCAAAATGGTAATTTGCCACTATAATAAGGGTTTAAAATTCATATTTTTGTAGAGCTCAGATGACACAATGGACCTCACTATTGGATTTGTATCGTGAAATCGAGTTGCCCTATCAATTTTCGTCGAATTCTGGGATAGTCAGATTTTGAATGTTTTAGGAGACAATTGGGTGACGAATGACCTTTAAAAGGTCCACAAAAACAAAATTTATAAAATTTCCTTATAATTGGATAAAATTTTAAATAAAATTGATTTGAACATAAATCGGGATATAATGAATCGTTTCGGGACGAAAAACAGACCCAAAAGTAGGAAATATGCGGTTTGATATGGACCTTATAATCGGGACTATAAATATAGATTTAAAATCAGATTTTTTGGAGAAATATCTCATTTGATCATCACCTTGGCCGGCTATAGGGAGAAGAGAGTGAGAGGAGAGAAAAAATTTGTCTTCAAGGCTTATTTCTCCGATCTAAGAAGTTTCGTCGCTCCAATCGGCTTGGACCAAGAGCTAAAGTTCATCTCTTCAACGACGGCAATGCGTACGTACCAAAAAGAGTGGATTTCACTGAAGATCCAAGAGGAGACTTTGGGAAAAATCAAAGCTTTGTGGTTGTTTTGGTGTCATAGAAGTTCTCTATACTTCTATTGAGGTAGGGTTCTACCTACTTGGTTTTATTCCTATCCTTTGGGGCTGTTCTAGGGCCGGTTTAGGGGTTGAAATTATGGACTATTTTGGGGTTGAAATGATGGACCATTTTGGGTTAAAATATGGACTGTTATGTGGTTGTATTTTGGACTGAATTTGGGGCTGTTTTATGACCTGTTTATGAGTTGTTTTGTGGCTGTCTTTTGGGCTGTTTAATGACCTGTTTAGGGGCTATTTTGTGGCTGTTTTTTGGGTTGTATAATGGCCTTTATAGGGGCTGTTTTGTGGCTGTCTTTTGGGCTGTATAATGGCCTGTTTAGGGGCTGTTTTGTGGCCATCTTTTGGGCTGTTTAATAGCCTGTTTAAGGGCTGTTTTGTGGCTAAATTTGAGGCTGTTTTAGTGGCATATATAGGGGCTATTTTGTGGCTTATATAAAGACCGTTATGTGGGCTACTACATGTGCGGTAATGTGGTATATTGCACCTTTGTGATTAAGTGTGTTATTGGCATAAAAGTTGTGATAACATGCTTGGAATTGTGTTGTGGAATTGTGATATGAAAATTGTCAATGTGTATACATGCTTGTGTTATATTGATATTGTGGAGAATTATGAGAATTATATGCTTATGATATAATTTTGCCATGGGATATGTGAAATGTATTGATATTGTTCATATTTCTTTCATAGCATATTGAATATGTTATCATTGTGCAATGGGACATCATATTGCATATGCACGGTAACATCGCATCATGTGGGTGTGTGCATGGTGGTCGTCAACACCACACTTAGTGGATGACGAGTGGGCTCGATTAAGCTTGGTCGAAGACTTGGCCGAGTCGCACAGGTTGCATGGTGATTAGGGTTGGGTTAGCAAGGAGGGACTAGAAGATCCCTTAGGTGCAAGGCCCAGTGATTGGGATACGCACTCCCTTGGCTTGGCCCATGAAGTGTGTGGGTGTACGCGGAGCCCTTGGTAGAAGTCCATAAATTTCGAGTAGGTTGGAGACCCTTGGTGTAAGCCCATGAACATCCACCCCATACAAAGACCCTAGATTGGTAAAAGTCAATTGATGTGCAATATAAATGACGATTCCATACACATTGGCACTTGCATGTGTTGAGGAGCTGGGAAGGGCTTGGGTTGATTTGTATGAGTGAGTCTCATCTCATTTCATGGCATGACATGATAAATTCCAACATTGAATGCATATTCTTACTTGGAATGTTGATGTGAATATGAAATGTTGTATGTGAGCATTGCATGTGCACTTAGGTGAGGAGTAGCCTCTGTAGGAATTACTCTACTGGACGTGGCTCACCCTATGCGGGAAAACATTTTAGGTACTGTATACACACCGGTGGATGGCCCTCACTTGGATCCTCAAGGGTGAAGAAAGGCCGGATTGTGGCCTTTAACCTTGGTTTATGTAAAACTATGTTATGGGCATGTAATGTGTAAAAGAATTGTAATTGAGTTTATATGGGCTATTTTAATATAACGATGTATCTTTTTATTTGAGTATGGATAAATGGACCCGGTGTGGTCATTGTGTTATATTGGGCCTCGGAAGGGTCATGTTAATGTACATTGTACAAGTTGTGTTTTGGGTAGAGTTCCCCGTACAAAGAAGACTCTGCCCAAATTTTGTTAAATTAAGGACCTCGATAAATGGGGCATCACGGCGTGATATCGAGTTACTCGATATCCACGGGTATTTCGCGGGTTGATGGGTAATCAATGAACCCCCGAGCCTTGGGGTATCACAAGGAAAGCAAGAGGTGGAGGATCATGATCAACCGCTTGGAGCCACCATCCAGACTCCACTACCCCCGTCCGGACGCTGGTGCTTTGCTAAAAAATTGATGTTGATCCTCTTGTTGTTCTAGCCATATCTTGGTTATTTTACACTTGCCTCCCTTGTTGTTCCAAGCTTTGACAGATTGTTCTTTATACTTTCTGGCAACTCTGCACAAAACCCTAAACTTTTAAACATAACACACACAAAATTCTAACTTACGCACAAATCCTAATTTACAATTTTTAACTGATTTCTGTTACATAATGTAATTATTTAATTATATTAATTCACATAATAATTAGGGTTAATCACACTCCCCAACTTAAACTTTAATAGTCCCTAGTAAATTATAAAAAATATTAAAAAATAAAAATAAAAATAAAATAAAATATAAATAGAGTAAAATTATTTTCGTACATCTTTTCACGATTGAATTTAGCATATGTAACAAGGCTTTGAACCCCTAGGTCATTCCTAGTGGACTAGTTTTGTCTCATGAAGGTTTTCAATTAAGCTACCTACAAACTTCAATAGTTAGGAGTTCATAATACATAGATTTTACAAATAAAATTAAATCAATATTCCTTTTGTATTACTCGAATACTTCCTTTTCTGATCACTATAAGAGTAACACACATTAGTTGTAACATTATCCATATATTTTTAGAAAAACTTGTGTGTGTGTGTGTGTGCAGTGATTTCTTTATTTTCAAAAATTACTTAAGAAATATGATCATCTTTCATGGTAGTCTTGATGTCAATCCTTCCTTGGAATACACTCAACAAAGAATACACATATGTTATAGTGACTGTTCTCCCAAAAACTACATGTGATTAGAATATTGTTAACAAAGCAAGTAGTTTCACATGCAGTCAATTAAAAGAGCAGTTATTTGAATAAAATTAGAATTTGACATAATCTCATGAAAGAATATTAACACGATATTAAACATATTATCAACATTTTCCCTTTTGGGATAGATAAGATTAATACAAATGCATGATTTCTGGAATCAAAAAGGACATTTTTAGGGTTGTAATGTGGCCAATGGTTTAGGATTTAAGAAACGACGTCAATGGGATTCAAAAACTATAATTTCTAAGTATTATGGCACACCTCGTTCTATTCTTTCAAGATGTTTATTTTTTCCATTTTATTTTTTCACTTTATTGGCTCTTTTCTTTCTTTCTTTTTCCTTTGAAATTCCTTTCACATATTTCTCCTTTCTTTTTGATCATTGATCACTTTTTTCTTTACTCTTTTCTACCTTGTCTTCTTTTTCTGTTTTTCCATGTATTGCTGATTTAAAAGAGGGCGCAAGAAAATTAGATAACAAAGGTAGGTTTAATATTTTTTTTATATGGCTCGGGTATTTTTCGGATTTTCCTGAAAAGAATTTATATTCTGTTAGGCTCAATCATGGCTAACTGAGGATATAATTTTGTAAAAAAAATGGTCAATGCTCAATATTTAATCAAAAATAGCCTAAGATCATTTTTCAAAAATCATACACTTGTATAATCTCTAAATAAAAGTTTCAAGGAAAATGCTAAAAATATAATTCAATGAGTGTTAATCAAAACAAAGTGATTCACTACTTTTTTTGTGATCTGAATTATATTACACACCCAAGTATAAGTAGTCGAATTGTAATTTTCTCGGTTTAAGTCCAAGATCGATCCCACGAAGAGTTTTTAATAATTAGAATTTAAAATAAGAGTAGTGAAGTTATTGTTAAAGTAGTGTAACATGAGATAACTTGTGATGTGAGCTTAGATTGATAACTAGTCTAAGCAATCTAAATATAGAAGTAAATAGGTTGAAGACAATAATATTAAAGTTACCCTTCAGTTTAAGGATCTCATATGCGTTATATTGGTTAAGTATTAGAAATGCCACCTGACAGTAATTAACTTCCAAGTCACTGGTAAGTCAATTTGTAGGTTTGATGTATATAAACCATAATACAACAACTTCTTAGGTTAGTTGGTGGTATTATTTAGATCATAACTCAACAATTTCTTAGGTTAGATGGTTATATATATATGACAATTGACTAATCCAAGTAAACCTGAAGGTCAAACCATTCATGAGGATCACTTGAATTATTCAATTGACAATATTATAGTATGTATCAGTTAAACAACCCTAATAATCCAGAAGCTCAAGCTATTCATGAGGATCATTTAGGATATTTATTTGACAACTTTTATATCTTATATCAGTTAAACAATCTCAGTAATCCATAAGGACAAGCCATTCAGGAGGATTACTTAGATTATTAATCTAACAATTGTACCATGCAACAGTTAAAACATCCTCAGTGCACCTGGTGGTCAAGTCATACCGTTGGCACACCGTAGATATTCAACCGGCAAGTTGATGATTCAGTGATGACATAATTTTGGACTATGTAGTAATACCCAATTACGTATATTACTGTTTCAAGCATGAAGTTCATAATAATAGATAGTATAGAATATTAAATATCGCTCGATGTTCATAACCATGAGCACACTATATATATACGGCATTTCCATAGTTTAACCAATATCATACATATGTTCACCCCTCACTGAAGTGTGTAAGTAAACTACTCATGCTCCATTACTATTAACAAGCAAGAAGTGCAGGTAATTTCCATTATAATAGTAAATAAAATACAAACACCGACACTTCTTTGACAAGAAACAACTAAAATATAGCCACCCTTAATATAGATTAAGACACAAAGGTGGTGGCAATTCTACTTTCCAAGTAAAAAGATTTAATAGAAATTTAGAAATATAGAGTTTTGGCTGGAGAGTAGGACGGACGGATCTTGAATTGTTCTACGACTTTTCTCTTTTTCTTCCTTTTTCTCTTTTTTTCTCTCTTTTGAACTTCCTCTAGTGCTTCTCTCACTCGGCCAGCCACTTGAAGATGAAGGCTGCCTCCCATATTTATAAGCAAAGGAAAGCAAGAGGTGGAAGATAAGTTCAACTACCTAACACCACCGTCCAAACGCCACCACCATCGTTCGGACGGTCATTGTTTGCTAGTGGACGTTCCATCTTCTTCTTGCATGTTCTTGGTCTTGAATTACACTTTATTCCCTACTGGTTTCAAGCTTTAATAGAATGCTCCTCCCAATTTCTAGCAATTCCGCACGAAACCCTGAAATTTTAGACTATACAAACATAAAATCCTGGCTTACGCACAAACCTAATTTACAGTTTTTAACTGATTTATCTTATATAATGTAATTATTTAGCTATATTAATTTACATACTAATTAGGGTTAATCACACTCCCCAACTTAAATTTTATTAGTCCTTAGTAAATTATAAAAACTATTAACAAAATAAAATATAAACAGAGAAAAATCATTTTCATAGATTATTTTTTTCACGATTGCATTTGGCATATGCAACAATCCATTAAACCCCTAGGTGATTTCTAGTGGACGAGTTTTGTCTCGTGAAAATTTTTAGTGAAGCTACCTACAAACCTTAGTAGTTAGGAGTTCATAATTCATAGGTTTTACAAATAAAATTAAATCAATATTCCTTTTGCATTGCTTGAATATTTCATTTTTTGATCACTATAAGAATAACACACGTTAGTTGTAACATTATCCATATATTTTTATAAAAAATTTTGTGTGTGTGCAATGATTTCTTTATTTTTAAAAATTATTTAAGAAATATTACTATCTTTTGTGGTAGTCTTGATGTCAATCTTCCCCTAGAATACAATTAGCAAAGAATAGACATATGTTTTAGTGACTGTTCTCTCAAAAACTACATGTGTTTGTAATATTGTTAACAAAGGAAATAGTTTCACATGCAGTCAATCAGAAGAACGACTATTAACACTACTTTAAACATATTATGAAAGAATAAAATTTGAATTTGTCAGAATCTCATGAAAGAATATTAACACTACATTAAACATATTACCAACATTCTCCCTTTTGGGATAGATAGGATTAATATAAATGCATGATTTCTGGAATCAAAAATGACTTTGTTAGGGTTGTAATGTGGCCATTGGTTTAGGGTTTAAGAAACAATGTTAGTGGGATTCAAAAGGTACCTTTTGTGGCACACCTCTTTCTAGTTTTCTAAGACTTTTCATGGTCATCCTTTCCATTTTTCACTTTCTTAGCTCTTCTTTTTTAGCAAAAAATACCTTTTTCTTTTCTTTGCTTCTTTCTTCACTTATTTCATTTTGTGCTATTCTGTATCATACTGATTTAAAAGATGGTGCAAGAAAATGATGTAGCAAAGGTAGGTTTAATATATATTCTTATGTGGCTCGGGTATTTTTTGGGTTTTCATGAAAATAATTTATATTATTTTAGGCTCAGTCATGGTTTACTAAGGATATAATTTTGTAAAAGACATGGTCAAGGCTCAAGATTTAATAAAAAATGGTCTAAGATCATTTTCCAGAAATCATACAGCTGTATAATTCCTAAATGAAAGAATTTTAAGGATAATGCTAACAATATAGTCTAATGAGTGTTAATCCAAACAAACTAATGAGATTATTCAAAGAAAGTTTATCGCTGAATCGAAGATTCTTATTTGAGTAGATGTAGAATATCTCTCCAAGAAAGATTGGTTCAAAATCTGCAGTAGGTCTTACATCTCCACTATATATGCAAAGATTGTAATATTTCACAACGTTTTTAACAATAAAGAAATCTAACTGTGCTCAAAATGATAAGTTTAAAAAAAAATATTAAGATAATACACAACCAAAATATAAAAATCCCATGTGATCAAATTAAGACTATTCTTGCAAAGGATTAGAATATTAACTTAATTTACCTATGAATCATACGAAATTGTCTGCCTAACTTAAAAACATAAGTTCTGTCTTAACTAATAAAAATAAACTTAAACTCAAACAAATTCATAACCACAAATAGGTTTAAAACATAAACAAGTTCAAAACGAAAAGTAAATTAAAGTGCATAATTTAAAAGATGAGTGAAAGATAACAAAACTTTTGTAAAATTTTCAGTGGTTTTGATCAAGAAGTTGAATGTCCTCCACCAGAACGCTCTCGCAGTAGCCTTAAAATCTCCGCTTGATTATGTTCATAATCATCAATGCGTTTGTTGATTTGAGTGATGCTGGTACCGAGCTAGGTGATAGTGGTTTCCAACCTAAGTAAGATCTATCTATCGGTCCTATCATCCATTGGTATGTATGGCTGATCATGTTGTGGCTGCAGCTATTCTTGCAGGAAAAAATATTATGGTGCTTGGAATGGCTCTCCTTCTAGTGCAAGTGGTGCTTCGGGTTGATCTTCAGGCTGAACACCATGACTTTTTTTCAGGCATGTGTTATCCAATAGTGCAAAAGGCTCCACTATTTTCCATGTGGGATCTATAAATACTCCCTTGTCCCTGCACAACTGAGATACTAACATAACATATGGCAGTGAGGGTTTCTTTCTATCCACAGCAAGCAACATTTGATCCATGATAAGGTTTGGAAGATCAATTGTATGTCCCATCCCAAAGGCATATATGAAGTAGGCCTGCTCAGAATAAATCTGATTTTTTGGGCTGGGGCAATAAACTGTTTACTGTAATCAGATTTAGAATTCGATATCCACCTGTCAAATTCCCTTATGTTATGTACTTATTTGACCTCCCCCAAACAAACTCTAGATTCCCGGTCAACCCTATCCCTGTAGTTGTTAATTCGGGTAGTTTAGTGTAAGGATATTGCGAGTTGGGTGGTCTTTACATGGGCTAAAAAAAATTCAACTATAGTAGCTAGTGTAACTTGGAAAATTATACCCCGAACAAATATACACAATTGTCTTTCACCATTTATTTCTGCATTACTATAAAACTCACGAACCAGGCAATCATAAGCAGGAGCAATAAACTTAACATAATCAAGCCATCCTTGTGCAACTAGAATTTGCTTAACTCCTATATTTTCAAAATCTTCATATATTATTGGTCTTTTAGGAATGATAGTTTTAATAAGAAAACAAGCATCGTACCAAACCTGCTGTGCAATATTCTCAAAAATTACCTCACTGTAGATATTTCTTGGCTGGGGTTGTTGTGGAGGTGCTTGAGGTTGCTTAGGTTAATGAGGTTCATCCCTTTGAGGATGACTTGAAGATCCTCTTGTTCAACGCCTTGAATCCATATTTTTGTTGATTTCAATTCAAATACTCAGTTCTGACTGATTTCAATCAATAGAAACCATCAAAATGTGATGGGTAAATGAATAATTGGAGAAGATTTGAAAAAAAATAATAAAAAAGGTTAAATGTAGCAGATTTGAGAACGATTTTTCAAGACAAACCCGTTGGTTTCAAATTCTGGCTACAAAGGAATGAGAAATTATTGGTTTCTGCATGCAATTGGCATTTATATGATCACTACCACCCGAACGCTAGCACCACTGTCTGGACGGTGTTGATTGACTGGTTTTTGCTTTTTGCTCTATACTACTGACTTTCTGATTTTCTGCTTCCTTCAGTTTTTTGCAGTTACAAAATTTAATTACAATTTTAAATATTCCACAGAACTTTGCTAACCACTCTTTTTCTCAAAAATTGGTTTTATTATTTATTTATTTTTTATTTAATATTTACTCATTTTCCTAATTAACCTATAGTTATATTCATTTATGTACTACTCCAAAATTATACATCATTTGATCACACTGATTTAGAGTCAGAACTTTCTGGATCACTAGCACCAGTGACATGGTTAACTTCACTTCTCACGTATCTTGTTAACATAGGGGTAGAATAGGATGGCGTCTTAGGATAATCCTTACTCTGCCCATATCTAATCCACCGAAGATGATCTGACGCTCGACCTGAAATTGGTTCTGCACCCTAATTATATTGTCTCAAATGTTCTAAAGGACCACATCTTACACAACCACCGAGACACTTTGATCGTCGGCGTTTAGCAAATATACTTTTTCCATACAAGGGTTTTGCTTGACTTTCGAAATTTTCTAAATTTCTAACTCTTCTAGCTTTTTACATTATCAATGCATGTATATCTTTTGGAAGATGACGTAGTAAAATAAAACTTAACCAAAATAGTTTATCGTCCATTGTACAGATATTTTTTGAAAATTTTTAAAAATGACTCAAAAATTATTGAAAATTGACTCACTGTCCAGTTCTTTGACGTCTAATAGTCACAAAGACAAAAAAAAATTATAAAAAGGCATAAAAATACTAAGTAGATATAAGTAACTTCTCACAAAAGTAAATTCACACACTCCCCCAAACTTAAACTAAACATTGTTTATAATCTATAAAACAGTGATAATCAGAACTGATAATAATAACCAGCAATCTATTGTCGTCCAGTGATTAGGATATCTGGATTTTACTCAGGAGACTTAATCTGTCAATCAAATAACAAACAATTAATATTATTTATTTATAATTAAACAACAATATATGTTTTAAGAGCACATAAACTAGATCAAAAAGTTGTACAGAAGTTATATCTTGAGTAAATCCATTATATTATGATTTAAGCCTTTGACCATTTACTTTAAAAATATTTCCAGTTAATGGATTATCAATTTCAATTGCTCCATAATCAAAAACTTGTTTGACGATGCACGGACCTGTCCATCTAGATTTTAATTTTCTAGGAAATAAATGGAGTTTTGCATTATACAATAGAACTTTTTGAGAAGGTTCAAAAGATTTTGGCATGATATTTTTATCTTGAAAAATTTTTGTTCTAGACTTAGAAATTTTTGCATTTTCATATGCTTCATTTTTTAACTCCTCTAATTCATTAATTTGAAGTTTACGAAATATCTAGCTTTATCTATATCAAAATTCATTATTTCGATTGCACAATATGCTCGATGTTCTAATTCTACAGACAAGTGACATTGTTTACCATAAACTAATCGATAAAGGAGACATACCTAAAATAGTTTTATATGCAGTAAGGTAAGCCCAAAGTGCATCAATTAATCTTAAGGACCAATCTTTACGATATGGATTTACTATTTTTTCTAAGATATACTTTATCTCTCTATTAGCTAATTCAGCTTGTCCACTTATCTGTGGATGATACGGAGTGGATATTGCTTGATTGTTTCCATTTTCGTCCCTACAGTTGTGTCATGAAGTCTCAATGTATATATGGTATATGTAAGTGGGTGAGTGTCACTCTCACTTGGGTCCAATGCAAGCAATGGAGAAATAGATGTCGGGTGGAATGGAGAATGAAATGTGTGTGTGTGTGTGTACAAAAGTGCTTCCCAAGTGCAAAGAGTCTTTTGATTGTCGTATTTTACTTGGAAAAGTATTTCAAGTTTGTCTCCTCAAGGAAGGAGGTGAATCGTGTTGAAGGTGATTTTGGCGAAACAAGTGTTGGATAATCCGAAGGGTTCACTCCAATGGAAATGTCAAGTTAACTCGAAACCTTCCTCCAATGGTGCCTAAATGGAAGTGAGGATCCAAGCATAACCCATGACAAGTCTACGGGATATCAAAGACTCACAACCATATTCACACTCGACCCAGTCAAACTGAACCATTGTACACTGAGGGGAGGAAAGAAGATGAGTTGAAATGGCATACCTAAGATGAGGTCTCCCTTGGATTATCCAACTTAAAAACTAGCTACTCATAATAAAAGAAAAGACAATAATGTAATTGAAAGACATTGCAAATAAATGAAGATTGGAGCTACGTTAATACAAGAAAATACAAACTATAGGAGAATGCATTTAATACCCATTTTGAAGCTCTTTGAAATGAAAACTTAAATGCATTAATAGTGAAAGCTAGAATGAAAGACTAAGCTTCAAATGAACTTGCAATAAATGACATTCAAGACTTAAAACAAAGCTTTCAAGATCCTTACAATGGATTACAAGGCAATGTATGGAAGAAAATGCAAAAACATTAATTTCTCTCTCAAGCACTATTCATCTTCTACCTTGGACTCTCTCTCTATATTACAATGTATCTTGAATAATACATAATGAATCATACAAAAATTTCCATGGAAAGCTCCCATAGGTGTGCGGTAGGTGTTACACAAAAAAGGGGCTGATTTGATGGGGTGTCGCAGGCTAGGACAGCCTAGCCTTTCCCTCCCATTTCCTTCCTCTTCTCTCTCCTCCTCATAAATACCAAGGCCTTCCAAGTCCAAGTAGGGGTGAGGTAAGCCTTCCAGATGTGTAAGGAATGTCAGGGGACTTGTTGGAGAAATGTAAGTGAGATCCCCAAGTTGCAGAGTTGAGTTGCAGGTTGTCTGGGCAATCTAGGCAAAACCTTCTGGAAGGTTTGTGTAGGAACAGTTAAATGAAGAAACCTGTAGGCAAAACCTTCCGAAAGGTTTTTGCAGTGAATAGGAAATCCAAGGTAAAACCTTCTGGAAGGTTTTTACCCAAACCTTCCGGAAGGTTTTCAACAAATTTACAATTTTCTTGGTTTCTTCACCCTCCAATCTTTCCTTTAAGCTACCCCCTCATCTTCATTGACTTCAAACACTTCATTGGGAGCTTAACTTGAATCATTTACATCCTTTTACCTGCATTTACAGAAAACTCCATCAAAACCAAGATTAAACGCGTTTCTCCCCAATTTCATAACAAAAGTAAGTATAACAGGCATATTAGCACACAATAAATGTCATTTTTTGTGCTAATCAGATATTTTATGAGAAATTGAGTATTTTTTTTATATGATTTTCAAAAACGTTATTACAAAAATGTAATCCACCATCACTTATAATGGTCTGAGGAATTCCAAATCTGGATAAAATATTTTCTTTTAAAAATTTGACCACTGTTCCGTGATCATTTTTTCTACATGAAATTGCCTCTACTTATTTAGAGACATAATCGACTGCAATCAAAATGTACAGATAACCAAAGGATGGGAGAAATGGACGCATAAAATCGATGCCCCAATAATCAAAAAATTTAACATTCAAAATAGGGTTGAAAAGCATCATATTTCTTTTTGAAATTCTCTCAATCTATGACATCTGTTATAATTTAAACAAAAGATATGAACATCTTTAAAAAGAGTTGGCTAATAAAATCTACACTACAAGATTTTAGTAGTGGCTTTCTTTGAAGCAAAATGACCTCCGCAAGCTTCAGAGTGACAAAGATGAATTACCTGACCTATTTCATGATTAGGTACACAACGTCTTATTATTTGATCTTTACATTATTTAAACAAAAAAGGATCTTCTCAAAAAATATTACGTACCTCACTTAGAAACTTATTTCTATTAGACCTGGTATTGTAAACGCCCACATGATTATAGTAAAATCATAATAATGAACATAGGAATAAACCCCAACATGATTACATATTTTAATATATGTAATGGCATAGTAATGAACCATATAGGTTATAACCATAGAAATAATGATATTGTGAAAACCCGGATAAATATATGAAATCGTTTGTAATAGAAGTTGTACCAACTAAGTTTGATGTTCAAAAGTATTTTATATAAGTTTGGGTTGGCTTTGGAAGGGTTAAGGGTGGATTGGGAATGAAAAAAAGGAAAAAGGGACAAAACTGCCAAAGGGTACCAGTACGCGTACTAGTACGCGGAAGACCAGTAGCCATACCATACCGGTACGCTCGATAGATTCTAGGAATTTTAAGTCGTGATCTGGATCTGATTCTTTCAACTATAAATACTTAAGGACAACTTGTTTAGCCCCATTTCAACATCTCTAACCCAAGAAAACCTTAGAGAGGAAGAACAGGAAGAAAAAAACACAAGATCAAAGGGGATTTACACTTCAAGAAGATCAAAACCCTAGCTTTTTCAAGAACACCAAGGTAGGGGTTTCTTCCCATTCTCTTACATTGAGGCTATGACTTATCTATATGTATTTTTTTTACGTTAAATCTTATATTTGTGCTATGAAATCATGATTCCTTGAGATTTGTGCAATCATTCCCATGTTTTTAAACAAAGCTATGGTTATATAACCATGAGATTTCTTTTCTTGGCACAAAATCCTAATTTTCAAAAAAAATGCATTTTTCTCTTGATTCCTCCTTTGTTATTGACTTTGAAACCTTAGTGCTTTGTGTTGAGTAAAAAAATGATGTTGTGATGATCTCTTACTTATTTTCTTAAATTTTTCTCTTGTATTACAAATTGTGAGAATTGGGGATTTTGGATTTCCTTGTACTTTAAAGAAAATATTTATTATTGCATCTCTTGTATGGTTGTTCTGATGAACTTGAATTATATTCGAGCACTGTCGTAGAGTGTTAGAGGTTAGTCTATCCCAGTAGGGGTGAGATAATTTCCTAACATTTGTAGTGATTTTTTATTTGTGAGAGCAACCACTATTGTTCACGTAAGTTCGAAGTGGAGGGATGGTATACCTTTCCTGAGAAGGATTCGTCAATGCCGTGGGAGATGGTATACGTCCTTCCTAAAGTGGTTTGTGTTACTGTGGTAGGTGAACGAGGTAGAATCGGGGTGTAGATTCATGGGAAGCAACCAACATACATGAGTATAATGGATGACACTATTGAATGATTATTGTTATTGTGTGGAATTGGTTTCCTCAAGAGCTTGTGGAGGTATGAGACTCTATAAGAACTTGTGGAAAATGGTTCATGGTTAGAAATATTCTATTGTTGGGAAATTCACTTTTACTGTTCATTTAAATTATTGTTATTACGTAAACTTGAGATTCGTTAAAATGTCCAGGTTTTATTTCAAAATTTGATATATGATATTTGCAAAATGAGACCGAATTATTTTATATGTTCTCTAAACCTTGTTCGGGATTGGGAGAATGTTGCTACAGAGCTTAGTGCTCAACCCGTACAAACTATATATTTTTCAGATTGTAGTCTAGACGGAGGGCTCGGAGTTGAGGAGCCGACACATTGGGAAGCTCCACTAGACGGGCACGTGGATCCCGAGGTGGATGTCCAGAGTTGATCCCTCCATGTTGTAGATTAGGGGATATATTTTGGGACATTCATAAATGTCCTTTAGTAAATTCTTTTGGGATGTAATGGTTATAGTTGGCCTATTCTTTTGGGATGGTATTGTAAATGTTATATTTGATGAATGAAATGTTCTTTAATGATGAATTTATTTAGTTGCTCTCATAATGTGAATGGTTGTTAGATTACATTGCCGTCCAAGGTGGGTTTTGGGGCGTTACAAATTTTGGTATCAAAGCTTAGGTTTTTACATGGGAGCTGTAGGTTATGGATTACCTCTAGAGGGATAGGATTAGGTTGAATAATATTATTGATATAAATCTTACACACATCTTATGCTTTAGATTAAAAGCATAGTTAGAATGTCTTGTACATCAATGAAACTAAATTGTGAATTGATGTGCAGGATGGATGGTGGAAGTGGACGTGGACGTGGACGTGGGCGTGGTCGTAGAGGTCAAGCAAATCCACCACCACCACCACCTCTCGATGCGATGAACGACATATACCTATGTTTAAGAGAGCTTACCACTTTGGTGCAACACCAAAATGGGAATAACAACCACAACGGTGGGGTTCATCCATTAGCTCAAGTATCGGGCAACAGGGACAAAAATCGAAGGATGGTTGTTCTTCGAGAGTTCTTACGACGAAACTTTCTTTAAGGGGGGTGGATTGTAAACCCCCACATGATTATAGTAAAATCATAATAAATTGAGTAGTAATTTTAATTTATGTAATGGCATAGGAATGAACCATATAGCTTATAATCGTAGAAATAATGATAACATGAAAACCCGGATAAATATATGAAATCGTTTGTAATAGAAGTTGTACCAACTAGGTTTGATGTTCAAAAGTATTTTGTATAAGTTTGGGTTGGCTTTGGAAGTGTTAAGGGTGGATTGGAAATGAAAAAAAAGGAAAAAGGGACAAAACTGCCAAAGGGTACCGGTACGCCGCAGACCAGTAGTTATACCGTACCGGTACGCTCGATAGATTTCAAAAATTTTAAGTCACGATCTAGGTCCGATCCCTTCCACTATAAATACTTAAGGACAACTCCTTTAGCTCCATTTCAACATCTCTAACCCTAGAAAATCTTAGAGAGCAAGAAAGGAAGAGAAAAACAAGATCAAAGGGGATTTACACTTCAAGAATATCAAAACCCTAGCTTTTTCAAGAACACAGGGTAGGGGTTTCTTCCTATTCTCTTATATTAAGGCTAGGGCTTATCTATATGTATTTTTTTCACTTTAAATCTTATATCTATGCTATGAAATCATGATTCCTTGAGATTTGTGCAATCATTACCATGTTTCTAAACAAAGCTATAGTTATATAACCATGAGATTTCTTTTCTTGGCATAAAACCCTAATTTTCTAAATAAATGGATTTTTCTCTTGATTCCTCCTTTGTTCTTGACTTTGAAATCTCTTACTTTTTTTCTTAAATTGTTCTCTTGTATTACAAATTGTGAGAATTGGGGATTTTGGATTTCCTTGTACTTTAAAGAAAATGTTTGTTATTGCATCTCTTGTATGGTTGTTGTGATGGACTTGAATTACATTCGAGCACTACCGTAGAGTGTTAGAGGTTAGTCTATCCCAGTGGGGGTGAGATGGTTTCCTAACATTTGTAGTGGTTTGTTGTTTGTGAGACCAACCACTATTGTTCACGTAAGTTCGAGGCAGAGGGATGGTATACCTTTCCTGGGAAGGATTCGTCAATGCCGTGGGAGATGGTATACACCCTTCCTAAAGTGGTTTGTGTGACTGTGGTAGGTGAACGAGGTAGAATAGGGGTGTAGATTCATGGGAAGGAACTAACATACATGAGTATAATGGATGACACTATTGAATGATTATTGTTATTGTGTAGAATTGGTTTCCTACAATAGCTTGTGGAGGTATGGGACTGTACAAGAACTTGTGGGAAATGGTTCATGGTTAGAAATGTTTTGTTGTTGGGAAATTCATTTTTACGGTTCATTTAAATTATTGTTATTTCACAAACTTGAGATCCGTTAAAATGTCCCGGTTTTATTTCAAAATTTGACATATGATATTTGCAAAATGTGATCGAACTGTTTTATATGTTCTCTAAACCTTGTTCGGGATTGGGAGAATGTTGCTACAGAGCTTAGCGCTCACCCCCTGCAAACTATATATTTTTCAGATTGTGGTCTAGACGGAGAGCTCAGAGTTGAGGAGCCGGCACATTGGGAAGCTCCACTAGACGGACTCTTGGATCCTGAGGTGGACGTCTAGAGTTGATCCCTCCTTGTTGTAGATTAGGGGATATATTTTGGGACATTCATAGATGTCTTTTTGTTTATTCCGCTACAAGAAAATAGTAGATTCTTTTGGGATGTAATGGTTATGGTTGGCCTATTCTTTTGGAATGATATTGTAAATGTTATATTTGATGAATGAAATGTTCTTTAATGATGAATTTATTTAGTTGCTATCATGATGTGAATGGTTGTTAGATTGTATTGCCGTCCAAGGTGGGTTTGGGGCGTTACAGGTATAATGAGAGGGAATAGTAGCAGTGGCTAAATAATTAGATATATCTGCATACCACGGTACTTCTGTTATTACAAAAAGTTGCTCATCTAGAAAGGTTTCTCTAATTGGACTTGGTTCTTCCTTTATTTCATAATTTAGCCTTGACAAGTGATCTACTATCACATTTTTAACTCCTTTCTTATCTTTTATGATAAGGTCAAATTCTTGAAATAACAAAATCCAACTTAGAAGATGTGATTTAGCATCTTTCTTAGTAAGTAAATATTTTAAAGTGCATGATTTGTAAATACAACAACTGATGACCCAACTAGATATGAACGAAATTTATCTAAAGCAAACACAACAACAACTAATTATTTTTTTGTAATTGAATAATTCATTTGTGCATAATTCAGAGTTTTACTTGCATAATAAATAACGTAGGGATTTTTATCTTTTCTTTGCCCTAATACAGCTCCTACTGCATAATCACTTGCATCACACAGTAATTCAAAAGGTAAAAACCAGTCAGGAAGTTGCATAATAGGTGCAAAAATAAGCATGCCTTTAATTTATCAAATGCTAATTGACATGCATCATTCCATCCAATAATGTATCCTGACATAAAAGATTACATATAGGTCTAGATATTGCACTAAAAGTTTTTATAAATCTTCTATAAATCCCGCATGTCCTAGAAAAGAATGAATGTCTTTTACCATTTTTGGTGAAGGAAAATTAGCTATCAAATTAATTTTAGATTTATCAACTTCGATTCCTTTTTCAGAGAATATATGACCTAAAACAATACCTTGTGTAACCGCGAAGTGACATTTTTCCCGATTTAAAACAAGGTTTGTTTCTTCACATCGAATGAGTACTTTTTCAAGATTTTCTAAACATAAATAAAATGAATCACCATACAATGAAAAATCGTCCATAAAAACATTTAGATAACGTTCTACCGTATCACTAAATATACTTAGCATACAACGCTGAAAGGTAGCTGGAGCATTACATAATCAAAAAGACATCCTTTTATATGCAAAAGTTCTAAAGGGACATGTAAATGTAATTTTTTCTTGATCATCTATTGCAATTTCAATTTGATTATAACCAAAATATCCATTTAAAAAATAATAATATGCATGACCAGTTATTCTTTCTAAAAATTGATCGAGAAAAGGTAATGAGAAATGATCTTTCCTGGTGAGGGAATTTAGTTTTTGATAGTCAATACACACATGCCAACCTGTGACTGTATGCACTAGAACTAATTCATTTTCTTGATTTTTTATTACAGTAACACCATACTTCTTAGGAACTACCTGTATTAGACTAACTCATTTACTATCAAATATAGAATAAATAATATTAGCATCTAATAGTTTAAGTACTTCATTGCAAACTACCTCTTTCAGGTGTGGATTTAATCTTCTTTATATTTGACGCGATAGTTTAGCATTTTCTTCTAAATAAATACAATGAGTACACAAAAGTGGGTTTATACCTTTTATATCTACTATTGTCCATCCAATAATACTTTAGTGATTTTAAATACTTTTTTTAATTTTTTTTCTTGACTTTCAAATAAGTTCGATAATATGATCACGAGATGAATTTCATCTTTTTCTAAAAAAAAATATTTCAAATTAGTTGTAAGAGGTTTCAAATCTAGCTTAAAGATTTTGACATTGGATTCTACGGATTTAGACAACATGTTTTTACATTTTGGATTTCCTATATTTTCAGACTCATAATTAGATACAAAATTTAATGTGCATAATTCTTTTTTTAGAAAAACTTCTTCAAAAAATTCGGAGTTAACGACTCAACACAATTTATTTCATGCACTTCATCTTCTTCTCTAGGTTGTTTTGCACTGTTAAAGGCATTCAATTCCAAGGTCATGTTTTCAAATGAAAGTTTCATGGCTCCATTCCTACAATTTATCAACGCATTTGATGTAGCTAGAAATGGTCGACCTAAAATAACAGGTATGTATGCAGATACATGAAAAATTGGTTCTGTATCTAAAACGATAACATCTGCTGAGAAATTACAATTGATCAACTTTAATAATAACATCTTTCACAATCCCTCGTGGATTTTTATAGATCGGTCTACTAATTGTAGTGTAACATTGGTAGCTTTTAGCTCACTTAGTCCTAATTGTGTATACACCAAATATGACATTAAATTACAATTGGCTCCAAGATCTAGTAGGGCTTGTTCAATTCAAAAATTTCCAATGATGCATGAGACTGTAGGACTACCAGGATCTTTGTACTGAAGAAGGGTGTTATACTGTATTATAGTACTAACTTCTTCAATTAGAAATACTTCTTAGGTACATTTGTTTTTCTTTTTACCGTGCAAAGATCTTTTAAAAACTTAGCATAAGCTAGAACTCGTTTAATTGTATCCAACAAAGGAATTTTAATCTTAACCTTTTTAAACAGCTCAAAGATTTCAATTGATCTTTTTTAGATGAAGGCTTTTTAATCCTTTGAGAAAAAGGTAAAGGAATAGGACACAGATGATCTTCTTTATGTTGTATTTCTAATTGTTTTTTGGCTGACGGTTCAGGTTCAAGTGGTTCATTAATAGGAATTGATTTACGTATTTTTTTTGAAATTTTAGGTTTAATAGTTTTGTCAATCACTTTACCACTTCTTAACGTTGTGATTGTTTGTACTAGACTTGGAGAAGGTTTAGAGGATGCAGAATTAGCTTAACTTTGTGGAGGTTTAGGTTGAGATAGGAATTTTCCCTTTTCTGACATACTGAGGGACTGAGTCAGCTTAGCTAGATGACTTTTGATATCTTCAATATCTGATAAGTTTGAATTTTAAAATTATTAAATGTTTGAGTTGTTTGAATATTAAAACTCATCTAAGTCTGAATAAATTGATTCATAGTATCTTCCAGAGTTCTTCTATGAGGGGTTGATAAGATTGATATTGTTGTTGATTCTGTGGATGTGGTGGACCTTGTGTTTGATTTATGGGTTATGTATTTCTGCAACTTAAATTTGGATGATTCCTCCATCCTAGATTGTAAGTTTTAGAATATGGATTTAGATAAGGGGTATTAGAAGTTGGAATAGCATTAGATTGTTCAATTAAAACTTCTTTAAATGCAGGTTTAGTTGGACATTCTACTGCAGGATGTCTTGACAACGCACAAATTTCACATATTTTATCTGTAGAAGACACAACAAACACTTGTTTTATTTTTTTTTTCAGATCTAAGGCTTCTAGTTTTCAAGATAAATTAGCCATTTTAGCTCTTAAATCATCATATTTTTTTAACACATATTTTCCACTTTCAGATGTAGATGACTTAGTTTCCCCTATGTTTGAAGAAGTCGAGTCCCACTGTAAAACCCTGTACTAAAATTATATAAGAATACTAATATCTTAAGAGTTTTCCAAATATGAATAAAATGAGGATAAAAACATAGAATCATTGTTGAAATATTAATCATGAAGTTTGAGTTTCGAACGGAATGACTTTTGGGTCAAACTTAATTTTTTTTTTTTGGATGTGTTTAAGATTGATAAGGGTAACTAAATAAATATATTAAATTTTTTTTTATCAAAATAACATTACCACTGAATTCGGGAGGTCGGAAAACATTGGGAGAGGTAATATGGGATGTATTAGAAGTTAGGAAGTATTTTAGAAGTAAAACCCAATTTGGAGTGAAATTGGGTAAAAAGGGGTGATGGACACTGCTTAGTATTTTGATCATAACGTTATATTTTGATGTCCAATTGATCTGAAATTTTTACTGGAAATAGTACACATCTAGGGCTACAAAAGTGTATTTCATGAACAATTTCCAATTCGACTTCTAAATGGGTCAAAACTGACCTGGAAGTCGCACCAAAAATCTGTGAACAGTACGAAGGAAACCCGATTTTTTCTGAACAGAAAATATCGGGTTTTGCTCGATTGTCTTGCCCTATAAAAACTAATGTCGTCCCTTTAGCATTCATTTCACCCCTCCAAACCCTAGGAACCATTTTAGAGGAAGAGAGGAAGATAGAAATACCAATCAAGAGGGATTTATACCTTGTAGAAATCAAAACTTCAAATTCTTCAAGAATACATTCTCCTCCCATTTTCTTCCATTCTTGCTACCCTCTCACCCAAATCTTTTGAAACCTTAGGAGGAGAAGAGTAAGAGGAAAAGAAAGGAGAGCAAGAAGGTCTTGAAGCTTGGGTCTTAGCTTGGAATCTTGATTTAAGGTAGGGGATTTTCTCTCAATCTCTCACATTGAAGATATATATATATATATATAGATATATATATGTATATAGATATATGTTTCTTCACTCTCCTTCTCATATATATAATATGAAATACATGATTCTTGTTCTATTTGTAATAAATGTCATGTTTTGAACAATATGAAGGGTGGGTAACCACCAAAGCTCTATTGATTTTTTTTTTATCTTCAAAGCCCTAGTTTTCAAGAAAATGGGATTTTCTCCTAATTTCTTCTTTGTCTTTGATTTTAAAACTATAGTGTTGAATATTGTATAACACCATGATATAAATTACGATCTCTTGCATATTTTCTTGGATTATTCGATTATATGACAAATGTGAAAACAAAATTTGGGATTTTACTATATTTGGGAAATTGTTGTGAATTGTGAATATTTTTGATTTCCTCATTGTATGGTTGTTGTGATGGACTTGGATTACCTTCGAGAGATGCCGTAGAGTGTTAGAGGTTAGTCTATCCCAATGGGGGGTGAGATGGTTGCCTAATGCTCGTAGTGGATCGTTGTTGTGCTCGCGATCACTATTGTTCACATATACACCGAGGAAAAGGGTTAGTATACTAGACACCTTGGGAGGATTTCGTCAATGCCGTAGGAGACGGTACACGCCCTTCCTAAAGAGATTTGTGATTGTTGGTTGGAATTGGTGGACTAGGCATGATCGTTAGGTAGATTCACGAGAAGCAATCAACATACATGGTACGGGGATGAACCAAAAATACATGGAATCGGGAGTTGGGTCGTTCTTGCCGACGCATTGGTATGGGACAATGCTTAGGGAGAAGCCCTTCTTAAATAGCTTAAATTAGAATTTTGTTTATCGATGCTAAACTCACTTTATTCTTTTAACTGATTATTGCTATTGTTTAAACTTGAGATCTCTTTTAAAATGTCACTGTTTTCATTCCAAACCTATATATATGTTAGTTGTGAAATGAGACCGACCGTTTGCTATGTTTTTCAAACCTTGTTTGAGTTGAGAGGATTTTGCTACAGAGCTTCGTGCTCACCCCCTACAAATAAAAATTTTCAGATTTCACACTTGAGGAGGAGTTAGGAGCCGAGGAGCCCACCCATTGGAAGACTCCGCTTGACGGGGATGTGGATCCCGAGGTGGACGCTTAGAGCGACACTTTTATTTTGTTCTAGACTAGATTATGCTTAGAATATCCTTTTGAACTCTAGTTCATTTCTGTATTTCCGTTGCGTTATATTATTACATTTTGGAGATGTAAAGGCCAAGATTAGACCTATTAATTTGGGATGATAGTGTGGATATGACATATGATGAATGCAAGTTTATTTTATGATGGAAAAATGGACCCGGTGTGGTCAATAGTTATGCATATGTGGACCCGGTGTGGTCAATTGTAATATAATTGTACAGGTTGTGTTTTGGGTAGAGCTCCCCGTACAAAGGAGACTCTGCCCAAATTTTGTTAAAATATGAATGGTTGATGAATGAAACTTTCGTCGTGATGAATTTTACTTAATGCTCTCATACGGTAAATGGTTTTTAGAATGTAATGTCACCCACGGGGGTTTTTGGGGCGTTACAGATTTGGTATCAGAGCCAAGGCTTTAGGTCTTACATGGGAGCTGTAGGTTATGGAGTACCACTAGGGAAGTAGGATTAAGTTCAAGGAAATTGTTGGTCTAATTTTATATGAACCTTATGCTTTAGATTAAAGTGATATTTAGGATGTCTTGTACATCAATGAAACTAAATTGTGAATTGATATGCAGGATGGACGGTGAACGGGTACGTGGACGTGGTCGTGGGCGTGGTGGTCAAGCAAATCCACCACCTCTCTCGACGCCATACAGGGTATTTACCAATGTTTAAGGGAACTCACCACCCTAGTGCAACAACCAGGTGGGAACAACCACCACAACGGTGGAGTTCGTCCTTTAGTCCAAGTACCGGGCAACGGCGATGAGAACTGAAGGATGGTAGCTCTTCGAGAATTTCTACGGCAACACCCACCCACCTTCCAAGGGAGCTCCAATCCCTTAGATGCGGATAGATGGATCAGCCGGGTGAAAAAAATTTGTGATGGTATGGGGATCGCCGGGGACCTTCGGGTTGGCTTGGCTACCTATTTGTTGAAAGGGGAGGCCGATTACTGGTGGGAGTCAGTGAAGAAAAGGAGGGACACTAATACGCTCACTTGGGAGGAGTTTGAGCAAAGTTTCAACGACAAGTATTTTCCAGAGTCTGTTAGAGATAAGATGAGTGCAGACTTTCTAGCCTTGCGGCAGGGCAGTATGACCGTGGCTGAGTATGAGAGGAGGTTCGATGAGCTATCCCGTTATGCTTCAGAGTTCATATCCACCGAGGATAGGAGGGCCAAGCGCTTCGAGCAGGGTTTGAGACCGACCATCAGAGAGAAGCTTGTGGCACTCAGAATCCGAGACTATAGAGATTTGGTTGACAGAGCGGCATTGGTGGAGAGAGACATTGATGACTCTCAGAGGAGACAGAGCTATGCTAGAGGAGGCCCGATCCGTACAGGTGCCAGTAGCAGTGGAGCACCGAGGGCGTTACCATATCGTCGCCCCGATCAAGCGGTGGGGCAGAGACCTCTTACAGTTCGAGGAGAGGGGCATGCCCCGACTAGACCAAACACTGACCCTCGTCAATGCTTTGCTTGTGGAGGTGTAGGACACTTCCGAAACAACTGCCCGTCATTTCCACCCAAGGCCAATCAATCAGCCGGGCCATCACATGCAAATAGGCCCCCTCCACCACCGAGACCATTGAGAGCTCAAGCCCCCGGTGATGCCAATCCGGGGAGGGTATTTGCCTTAATCCAACCGGAGGAGGATGCCTCCAATGCCGTTGTGGAAGGTATCATTCTTCTCTACAATTCTTGGGCCCGAATCTTATTCGATCCTGGTGCTACTCATTCTTTTATACGTACTGCATATGCTATGAATTTGGGATTGGGTTTCGAGAAGTTAGAACATGCTCTGACTGTTGACTTGCCTACGGGAGAACAGTT
The DNA here is from genome assembly GCA_963454935.2 of Ilex paraguariensis. NCBI lineage: Eukaryota > Viridiplantae > Streptophyta > Magnoliopsida > Aquifoliales > Aquifoliaceae > Ilex > Ilex paraguariensis. The sequence goes on from CAUOFW020001542.1 coordinate 73,120, forward strand.
GGGTACTAGCCGAGTCTGCAAGGGTTGTGTGCTTCGTATTGGGGAGCACGAATTGATTGTGGATTTGATTGCTTTAGAGATGAAGGGGTATGACGTGATTTTTGGGATGAACTTGTTATCCACTTTTCATGCGGTAATGGATTGTTTCCGCAAGCGAATTACATTTCAATTGTCGGGAGGAGTAATTTTCAGTTTTGTGAATAACCGAGATTCTTTCCATCCATTTCCTACTACGGGAAGTAAATTCTTAAAAGCTAAGGCAGGGAGCCACTTGAGTTTCTTGGCTAGCTTGATGGGAGATGATCGGGATAGATCCCACTCGGGTATGGTGTTGATTATATCAGATTTTCCGGATGTCTTCCCAGATGAATTACCCGGGTTACCGCCACAGAGAGAGATTGAGTTCGCAATCGATCTTTATCCGGGAACCGAACCTATTTCTATTGCTCCTTATCGGATGGCGCCTTTGGAGTTGAAGGAGCTAAGGAAGCAATTGGACCACTTGCTGGCAATTGGATTCATCCGTTTGAGCACTTCACCTTGGGGAGCCCCGGTCCTCTTTGTGAAGAAGACGGATGAAACACTTCGGTTATGCACAGATTACCGACGGTTGAATCGGGTGACGGTGAAGAACAAGTATCCCTTGCCGCGCATTGATGATTTATTTGATCAATTGAGGGGTTCTAAGTTCTACTCCAAGATTGATCTCCGCACCGGGTACCATCAACTGCGTGTCAAGGAGGAGGATATTCCTAAGACTGCTTTTCGTACTCGGTATGGTCACTTCGAGTATACGGTGATGCCGTTCGGATTGACTAATGCTCCAGCAGCCTTCATGGATTTGATGCACAGGGTATTCCGGCCATATCTAGATCAATTTGTCATTGTGTTTATTGATGACATATTGATTTATTCCCGGACACAAGAAGAACATGCACATCATCTCTCGGTTGTGCTACAAACATTGAGAGAACATAAGTTATATGCGAAGATGAGCAAGTGTGAGTTTTGGATGAAGGAAGTGAAGTTCCTTGGCCATGTTGTGTCCGAGCAAGGGGTAGCGGTTGATTCCTCGAAGATTGAGGCCGTGATGAAATGGGAACCACCAAAGAATGTGACAGAAATACGTAGTTTCTTGGGGTTAGCCGGTTACTATCGTAGGTTTGTGGAAGGTTTTTCCAAGCTTGCGATGCCGATGACTCGCCTTACCAAGAAGGGGAGAAATTTGTGTGGACTCAAGCGTGTGAATTAGCTTTTCGCACCTTGAAGGAAAAGTTGACGACGGCACCGATCCTCATTATTCCGAACAGTGGGGAAGGTTACGATGTTTACACCGATGCTTCACTACGAGGCTTGGGATGTGTGTTGATGCAAGGAGGCAAGGTGGTTGCTTATGGCTCGAGGCAACTCAAGATTCATGAGCGGAACTATCCCACTCACGACTTGGAGCTAGCCGCTGTGGTTTTTGCTCTTAAGTTGTGGAGGTGTTACTTGTATGGAGAGAAATTTCAAGTGTTCTCGGATCATAAAAGCCTCAAGTATGTGTTCACACAGAAAGAATTAAATCTCCGGCAGAGAAGGTGGATTGAGTACTTAGAAGATTACGACTTCACTCTCAACTATCATCCGGGGAAGGCTAATGTAGTAGCGGATGCATTGAGTAGGAAGTCTCAGGGTGAAATCAATGTCCTTGCGGCTAAACGGTGGAAAATGATGGATACGTTGGAGGAGTTTGATCTATGGGTTAATGGACCGGAGGATCGACCATGTTTGTTTAACCTAGTAGCTCAACCAATCCTCCGACAAAGGATTGTGGAGTTGCAACGATTAGATCCCGAGTTGACAAAAATTCGGGATAAATTGGAGAGGAATGAGATTGTTGAGGATTGGTCTTTAAAGAATGAGGAGTTACAGTTTTGGGGAAGATTATGCGTGCCAAACGACGACCAAGTGAGGGAAGAAGTGTTGGGAGAGTGTCACCGATCGAAGTTCTCTATACATCCGGGGAGTACAAAAATGTATAGAGATATGAAACGACAATATTGGTGGAGTGGAATGAAGAAGGATGTAGCAAAGTTCATTTCAAGGTGTGCCGTATGTCAGCAAGTGAAGATTGAGCACCAACGACCTGGAGGATTATTACAGTCTCTGCCTATCCCGGAGTGGAAGTGGGATCATATCACCATGGACTTCGTGTCGGGTTTTCCACGGACTTCAAGAGGGCATAACGCCGTATGGGTTATCGTAGATCGACTCACCAAGTCAGCTCACTTTTTGGGGATGAAGACCACAGACTCGTTAGAGATCTTGAGCAGACTATACATTCGAGAGATTGTTCGATTGCATGGAGTTCCACTTTCTATCGTGTCGGATCGCGATTCTCGTTTTGTGGCTCGTTTTGGCAAAGTCTACAACAAGCTATGGGGACAGAATTACATTTCAGCACAGCCTTTCACCCTCAAACAGATGGCCAATCCGAGAGAGTGATACAAGTTTTGGAAGACATGTTACGGGCTTGCGCATTGGACTTCAAAGGGAGTTGGATCGATCACTTACCGTTGGTGGAATTTGCGTACAATAACAGTTACCAAGCGAGTATCGGAATGGCGCCGTATGAAGCTTTGTATGGAAGACCATGTAGATCCCCGACATGTTGGTTGGAAGCCGGAGAGAGTAGTATGTTTGGGCCCGAGATTGTACGGGAGACAACGGAGAAGATTCAGCTCATTCGGGAGAGATTACGCACAGCACAGAGTCGACAAAAGAGCTATGCGGATAGGAGAAGAAGGCCTTTGGAATTCAAGGAGGGAGATTTTGTATTTCTTAAAGTGTCACCCAAGAAGGGCGTACTTAGATTCGGTAAGAAAGGAAAACTCGCTCCAAGGTACATCGGTCCATTTGAAGTGATCAAGACAGTGGGCAAAGTAGCATACCAACTTCGGCTACCAGTATCATTGTCAGGAGTTCATGACGTGTTCCACGTTTCGATGTTGAGGAAATGTCAACCAGATACGTCGCATGTCGTGGATTTGGAGGATATTGAAGTGCAAGATGGAGTCACCTATGAAGAGCAGCCGGTGAAGATTCTTGATATCCAGGAGAAAGTGCTTCGCAACAAGGTAATCCAGCTGGTGAAAGTCCTGTGGCAACATCATGGCGTAGAGGAAGCAACTTGGGAAACGGAGTGGGAGATGCGAGAGAAATATCCATATTTGTTCGCTACTTGAGGTAAGTTTCGAGGACGAAACTTTCTTTAAGGGGGGTGGATTGTAAGACCCTGTACTAAAATTAAATAAGAATACTAATATCTTAAGAGTTTTCCAAATATGAATAAAATGAGGATAAAAACTTAGAATCATTGTTGAAATATTAATCATGAAGTTTGAGTTTCGAACGGATTGACTTTTGGGTCAAACTTAATTTTTTTTTTTTGGATGTGTTTAAGATTGATAAGGGTAACTAAATAAATATATTAATTTTTTTTATCAAAATAACATTACCATTGAATTCGGGAGGTCGGAAAACATTGGGAGAGGTAATATGGGATGTATTAGAAGTTAGGAAGTATTTTAGAAGTAAAACCAAATTGGAGTGAAATTGGGTAAAAAGGGTGATGGACACTGCTTAGTATTTTGATCATAACTTTATATTTTGATGTCCAATTGATCTGAAATTTTGACAGGAAATAGTAGACATCTAGGGCTACAAAAGTGTATTTCATGAAAATTTCCAATTCGACCCTAAATGGGTCAAAACTGACCTGAAGTCGCACCAAAAATCTGTGAACAGTACGAAGGAAACCCGATTTTTTCTGAACAGAAAATATCGGGTTTTGCTCGATTTTCTTGCCCTATAAAAACCTAATGTCGTCCCTTTAGCATTCATTTCACCCCTCCAAACCCTAGGAACCATTTTAGAGGAAGAGAGGAAGATAGAAATACCAATCAAGAGGGATTTATACCTTGTAGAAATCAAAACTTCAAATTCTTCAAGAATACATTCTCCTCCCATTTTCTTCCATTCTTGCTACCCTCTCACCCAAATCTTTTGAAACCCTAGGAGGAGAAGATTAAGAGGAAAAGGGAGAGCAAGAAGGTCTTGAAGCTTGGGTCTTAGCTTGGAATCTTGATTTAAGGTAGGGGATTTTCTCTCAATCTCTCACATTGAGGCTAGATATATATATATATAGATATATATATGTATATAGATATATGTTTCTTCACTCTCCTTCTCATATATATAATATGAAATACATGATTCTTGTTCTATTTGTAATAAATGCCATGTTTTGAACAATATGAAGGGTGGGTAACCACCAAAGCTCTATTGATTTTTTTTTTATCTTCAAAGCCCTAGTTTTCAAGAAAAGGGGATTTTCTCCTAATTTCTTCTTTGTCTTTGATTTTAAAACTTTAGTGTTGAATATTGTATAACAAAATGATATAATTACGATCTCTTGCATATTTTCTTGGATTATTCGATTATATGACAAATGTGAAAACAAAATTGGGGATTTTACTATATTTGGGAAATTGTTGTGAATTGTGAATATTCTTGATTTCCTCATTGTATGGTTGTTGTGATGGACTTGGATTACCTTCGAGAGATGCCGTAGAGTGTTAGAGGTTAGTCTATCCCAATGGGGGGTGAGATGGTTGCCTAATGCTCGTAGTGGATCGTTGTTGTGCTCGCGATCACTATTGTTCACATATACACCGAGGAAAAGGGTTAGTATACTAGACACCTTGGGAGGATTTCGTCAATGCCGTAGGAGACGGTACACGCCCTTCCTAAAGAGATTTGTGATTGTTGGTTGGAATTGGTGGACTAGGCATGATCGTTAGGTAGATTCACGAGAAGCAATCAACATACATGGTACGGGGATGAACCAAAAATACATGGAATCGGGAGTTGGGTCGTTCTTGCCGAGCATTGGTATGGGACAATGCTTAGGGAGAAGCCCTTCTTAAATAGCTTAAATTAGAATTTTGTTTATCGATGCTAAACTCACTTTATTTTTTTAACTGATTATTGCTATTGTTTAAACTTGAGATCTCTTTTAAAATGTCACTGTTTTCATTCCAAACCTATATATATGTTAGTTGTGAAATGAGACCGACCGTTTGCTATGTTTTTCAAACCTTGTTTGAGTTGAGAGGATTTTGCTACAGAGCTTCGTGCTCACCCCCTACAAATAAAAATTTTCAGATTTCACACTTGAGGAGGAGTTAGGAGCCGAGGAGCCCACCCATTGGAAGACTCCGCTTGACGGGGATGTGGATCCCGAGGTGGACGCTTAGAGCGACACTTTTATTTTGTTCTAGACTAGATTATGCTTAGAATATCCTTTTGAACTCTAGTTCATTTCTATATTTCCGCTGCGTTATATTATTACATTTTGGAGATGTAAAGGCCAAGATTAGACCTATTAATTTGGGATGATAGTGTGGATATGACATATGATGAATGCAAGTTTATTTTATGATGGAAAAATGGACCCGGTGTGGTCAATAGTTATGCATATGTGGACCCGGTGTGGTCAATTGTAATATAATTGTACAGGTTGTGTTTTGGGTAGAGCTCCCGTACAAAGGAGACTCTGCCCAAATTTTGTTAAAATATGAATGGTTGATGAATGAAACTTTCGTCGTGATGAATTTTACTTAATGCTCTCATACGGTAAATGGTTTTTAGAATGTAATGTCACCCACGGGGGTTTTTGGGGCGTTACACCCACATCTGGGAACTTTCAGAAATAGTATCAAAATATTGAAATGCTTCTTTAGGGTTTTTACCCATAAATACCGCCTGTGGCATCATTTCAACAAATTGTTGCATTGCAGGTGAAAAAGCATCATAAAAAAATCAACTAAAGTCTAGTTTCAAATGTATGATGTAGAAAAGCTTGGAGAATATCTTAAATCTTCCTAAACATTGATAAAAGTTTCACCTTTTTTACAGAAAAATTAATTATTGACATCTTAAGGTATTAAGAGTAGAGATCCTACCGAAGTCAAGGAATAATAGTGGGGTTTTTTTCAGAGACTACTTAGTGAAGTGCCATCCAAACACGCTATCAATCAGGAGGGTTAGGACGGCCCCCTCGAAGACTAACCCCTGACCAGTGCAATGATCTATTAAGAGGGTTACTGAGGGTGAAATAAAGGATGTTTCTTCTCTCTGAAGGATAACAAGGCACCAGGCCCGGATGGATATAATGCTCTATTCTTTAAGAAGGCGTGGGGTATTGTTGGGAATGATGTGGTGAGGGCTATTAAGTCTTTCTTTGCTTCAGGATGCTTGCTGAGGGAGGTCCATGCAACCGCAATCGCACTGATACCCAAGGTACCAAACCCTACAAAATTGAAAGACTATAGGCCTATATCTTGTTGCAATACCATTTATAAATGCATTTCCAAGATCATTGCCAATAGGATCAAGCAAGTCCTGCCCCACCGCAGATGTAAGCAGCAAACGACATTTGTTGAGGGAAGGAGAATTGGGGACAACATTCTACTTGCCCAGGAATTGTTAAGGAATTACCACAGAGATCAAGGAATACCCCGGTGTGCTCTCAAGGTTCATTTAATGAAAGCTTATGATACAGTGAGGTGGGACTTTGTCCTTGCTGTACTCAAGACCATTGGCTTCCCCAACAAAGTTGTACAGTGGATTATGGAGTGTGTTACTACGACCAGGTTTTCTATTATGATTAATGGTGAGTTGAATGGCTTCTTCCCTGGAGGCATAGGATTGAGGCAAGGGGATCCAATGTCCCCCTGTCTTTGTGTTGGCCATGGAAGCATTTTCCGGACTAATGAATAGCATGGTATCCGAAGGAAAATTGAAGTTCCATTGGAAGTGCGACAAGGAAAAGATATCCCACTTGTGCTTTGCTGATGATCTCCTTATTTTCTGTAAAGGTGAAATCCACTCTGTCTCTTGTGTTGCTCAGTGCCTTGAGGTGTTTAGGCAGCTCTCCGGACTTTCTCCTAACCCTGACAAGAGCAACGTGTTCATGTGTGGCATAGCAGCGAATATGGGAGAGCAGATCTTGAGCTTGCTTGGATATAATGCAGGTTGTCTTCCGGTTAGGTATCTTGGTGTGCACTGATCTCTTCCAGACTCAAAGGATCCGACTGCAGAGCTCTAGTGGACAGAATCATTGCCAGAGCGAAGAGTTGGACTTGTAGAGCCCTTTCTTATGCTGGGAGATTGCAACTGGTGAAGATTATTCTATTTGCCATCCAGGTTTACAGGTCTTCTATATTTATCCTTCCGAGGCAGTGATCAAGCAGATTGAGCAAACACTTAGAGCCTTCCTTTGGAAGGGTAGCGATCTGAGTACAAGAGGGGCAAAAGTCGCTTGGGAGTATGTGTGTCTTCCTAAAAAGGAAGGGAGCCTTGGTCTCAGAGGTCTAGAAGAGTGGAATAGGGCCGCTATGCTCAAGCATTTGTGGCACATATGCACTGACAAGGAACAATCAGTGTGGTCGAGTTGGATCCGCACTCATCTGATCAGAGCCAATAATTTTTGGGAATTGAAAATCCCTAGTGAGTGTGCCTGGGCATGGAGGAAGATCTTGAAGCTTCGACCCTTGGCACGAGCGAATTTCAAATTTCGGGTTGGCAATGGGTCGTCTATTTCCTTATAGTTTGATAATTTGCACCTACTTGGCCCTCTCGTTGAGAGGTACGGCGAAAGGCTCATATACGACTCTGGTTTGGGGAGAAATGCTGTTGGGGGCCATCACCAATGGTGCGGAATGGGATTGGCCCACTGCTCCATCCATGGAATGGATGGAGGTGAAGAATGCCACTCCAGGTGACTTCAAACCTAATCCTATGAGAGATAACTTTTTACAATGGGGAGGAGACCCAAGTGGCAGGTTTTCTGTGAAAAGTGCATGGGAAAGTATTCGGTCTAGTTCATTCAGTAAGGGATTTCTCCTCAAAGTTTTGTAACCTAGCTCAATTCGCCTCATTGATTTCTTCTACAAGCCTGAAATCTCAACTCCTCCTTCTTTTTGCCCAGCCACATTTCCATTTGGTTATGCTATACGCTAGTACTTTGCGGGGGCGGGTCATAGACTGACTAAGTTAAGTCGCTAGCTATATATAATTTTCTCAAGTGTGAAAGTGGAAGGTAAGAAGGAAATATATTCTTAACAAAGAGAATGTGTGGGCTGGCACCCCCTACCCCCTCAAGGGGGAGAGAGAACCTGGTCTACTTCACTCTGTGAGACCGTGACGTTCGGGCCTCTTACGGATGCCCTTCACTCCACTCTTATGTATCTTTCTTCATTGCCTAATCCGTATTGATAAGATTCATGCCTGAAGGTTAGGAAACAGTTCACTAAGATATCAAAATAGAGCTTCAAGCAAGATGTCCATAGCTTGATCCCTTGCCTTTCACCTATCTATAGCTATAACAGTAAACCGAAACCATTGATTGAATGCCCATAGCTTGAAAAAGACCTTGTCTTTGTCGCCTACCTATCTCTATAATAGCACGATATCAGCATAGGAATCAGCAATACAACGGATTTCCCTTGGAGAAGTAGCAAGGCATCCCAACCCCCGAAGGAGCAGTGCCCTATTGGTCTAATTCCTGCTTCCCCTTGGTGCCCCGTTTCATATATCGGAAGAGAGCTTCAAGCAAGCATCCATATCAATCAAATTCCTTCCTTGCCTTTGGCCGTCGCAGTGATTTCATAGTGACCCTACCAGAATATCCATGGAATTACCCGATCCATGAAGCCTCTCTTCCCCAGTCTCGGGATCTTTCTCTCTAGGTATGGTTCGCCACATTTCAGTGAGTGCTCTACCCTCGGTATGGTACCGGAAGTACTTGGTATTGGTAGTAGTCTCAATGTCTTTCCCTGCATTGATAGTAGTTGAGGGTATCAGAGTTGAAAGTTGTAAGTAAGGATTCTCCTCTAAGTACAATTCCAGTCTGTCTTCATTCAATTGATCAGCTTCCCCTCCTACAGCTACCTTGTTACGAACGCTTCTATCGAACTCCTAGGCCTAAGACCAAGCGGAGCTGATTAACCCCTGTCTAAGCTCTCTCTTATTCTTTAAACCTCCTCCTCTTCTAGACCTGGAACAACCTCTTTACCAGCCATATATCTATCTCTACGATTGAGATAATCGGCCACCTCATCAATTCTTTCTTGTGAAAGGGACCCAACTCGCCAAGTACCTCTTGTACAAAAATGAATTCGTCCCTTCCGGATGGGCATCAAAATATCTGTAGAAGAGGGGGCTAACTTGAAATAAGTACTTAACGCATACCTGACATCAGTGAGCGATTCTGCTATTGGGTAAGGGATTACTTGATCTAACCCAAACTGCTTCACAACCCTATGAGGCTTATACACTGTAATGAACGGGGGCTTCAAAGTCACCGGAACTTTTCCATGAGACCACGTCCGAGATCCTTCAGAGGCACTCAAAAAATATGAGAAGGGGTGAGCATTCTCAAGAACCAAAAACACTTCCTGGTTATGTGACCACTGGGCAAGTCAATAATTCATTTTCATCCTTATCCCCAAAGAATACCCCTTCGCGGTAAGGCCTCCATTTTAAGATTTCCTCAACAATGAGGATCTTAAAGCACTCTCCTGTACTCAATGTGGGTGGTGGTCAAATCTGCATATTTCTCAGCCCTGGACCTATTTCTCATTCCTCTCTCCAATGTAACATGAGGGGCTACTGGGGAAATCTTTCGTAAGCCCAAAGAATCAGAAGCCCGAACGGCCCATATAAATCGAGCACCGATCCAGGAGATTTTGGAGCAATTTGAAGATTCCTATCTCTGAGCTCTGTAGCATACTCTGATAACCCCATGTAGAGTTGGGCCACTATAGTGCTAGCCCAGCAAATATTTCTTGATTCAGCAATCTTACAACTGTGATGAATACATCATTTTAAAATTACGAGTTCCAGGTGGAGAAGGTATAATGTTTGTGAAATCAAATACAATACGAAGGCTGCAAAAGCCTCCTCACTCATGTCCTTATCGTAGACCTCAATCAAAGACTGAAGAGGGAAAAAAACAATTCTTGGCGAAACAAATTTCCCTTTAGGCTTGTTTCCACCTGCCTTCAGTAATTTTCAACAGTATCCTTCTCCTCTGGACTCAGATCTCTTTCCACACAATGAGCAATATCTTCACCCAAGCATTTTCCATTCTCATCAGATTAACAAGGAAAGTCACTTCACCAAAAAGCGTAACGAAATCGTATACGGATTCCAAAAATTTCGACGAGGGCATGAAGAAGTGGCTTGTAATCTGATGATCCACTGTGGTGTTGATTATGGCTCGCAAGAGATTGACTTATTCTAATGTATTCCTCCATCGACTACAGTTAACAACTCTCTTTGTCCAATCCTCCCATTTATCAGCTTCTGGGTTATGAGCACCAACAAAGTTACACTGCTCCTCAGATCCCATGGGTTCGTCCTTAGGGATTGCAATCTGAAAGGAACTACGGGTTCTTGTTCAGTTCCTGGATACGCTGATTGGACTTGCAGATACCAGAGGTCTTCTGTTCGATCTCTGAAAATGGAAGATCAGTGTCATGCCCATCGGTTCTCGAAATGATTTCTTGTTCTGGGATTTCCATGATAGGAGGTATTTGACCCCTCAATTTGGCAAGATTCTTCTTTCATTCTTTCTTCGTCAACCGAGGGCCAGAGGCTTTCTTTTGTTTTTGGGCATTTTTTGACAAGTGAAATAGTGAGGGCTTGAGAAGGATTCATGGTTCTGGTTCACAGAATGAAAAGGGGGAAGTAAGAAGTATTTTCTGTGATTTTATCTTGTTGAACTTCCCTTTTCAAAGAAGGGAAAGCTCTTTGATGCTACTACCGGTACCAAGATCGAGACCTACTGATGTGAAAAGCACAGGAATGGGCCTACAGAGAAAGACCCTGCTACTGTCAATCAAGAAGGACAAGGCAGAAGAAAGGATTGCTATGGCTGTTCGCAGTTGCTGCTTGAAGGGTCTTTCTCTATCCCATCCACCACCCATATGAATAGCGAAGCGAAGCCTTACCCAGATCGAGATGAGAAAGACAGGACAATCCCAAGCTAGACTCACACGAATGTTTAATTGAAAGCTCTGTTCTCCTTCCCCATACCAGATCGAAAACAACAACCTTGAGTCATCTACATTGATTGAGGAATCGTACCTGTCACGTTGAACCATGTCTGTCAATGGTGAAAGATAGCCCTAAAGTGGGGCCCAAGAGATAGGATTTCTCAACTTTCGATCGACCTGACAATCATGCCTGCTTGACAAAGCCTTTTTCAGTCTCCCAACAAATGAAAAAGGATTGCTGCGAAAGCTGTGCTCGACGCTCTCTTCCTATTCCACTGCGCTAAGTGGTCTTTCCCTTGCTGGCTAGATGACTACTATTGACAAACATGACGACTACTCCTAGTCTCTGGTCAATCCATGCTGATGCTAGAAGAGCTATTCCCGCCGCCCACCCGAAAGAGAGGAGGAAGGTTCAAGCTATGGCTGTCCCATGGGATGCTCATTCAAAACTTTGTCCGGTCAATGCGATAAAGAGAGAAGCGATGTAGACATAAGAATGGAAGGTTTGTTTGTCAGCTGTCGATCCAATGATGCTCTTCTAGCTTGACCTACACGGCAAGGAAAAGGTCAAACACGAGGCGGGAAATGCTCGCACGAACTATCTGATCAACTTTTTTTTCCTATCACAGGCAACTGAGCCATGTTTGATCGTCGTGTACATGATCCGTTACAGCTTTGTTCATGTGCCAATCAATTGACAGTGAAGCAGAGAAGGAGAGTTTTTGATCACCGTGTGGGTAGTATCAGTTAGGGTTTTCGTTTCATGTGCACGAAAAATAAAGACTGGTGCTACTATAGTATAGTAATGCCAAGCATACAAGCAAAGGACTCTACCTACCCATATTGACGAATGAAAGAAGCTCAGGCCTTACGCGAGAAGGGCGGTGGGTGGGCTGCGAGGAGGAGAAGAGGCTAAAGTTAGCTAGCAATTACTTAGAGGAAAGTCACCGCGGTGACGGTACACGACTTGACCCGGACTCGTATAGGTCGCACATTCTTCTACCTACAACAATTTCTTGATCACATCAAATTGAGACGATAAGGGCACCTTCGGTGCCCGAGTTCCTAAGGTCTTCATTAGCTGTAAGTAGTAGCAGCTGCTAGCTGTAAGTGGCATTAGTAGCTTTGACTGCATGAAGTTGTAATAGCTCGCCTTCTTTCTTCCTGTAGTTACGGGTAGGTCCATTCCTTTTCTTTATTAATATTAAGAAGGTCGACAGCAGATGGCTGGGAACGGATAGATTGATACCCACCAACAATGGATACGGAAGATAAATGGACAGGGACAAAGTGAGGATCCAGATATCACTCCCATATCTACTCTCTAATACGAGCGAGGGTCGGGATTACTGAACTCTTAAGTAAGGGTTGAGGGACCGATGGACATGTG